>VFFE01007199.1:5916797-5931081 GCA_008921705.1 Burhinus oedicnemus | reverse complement strand
GACTTTTTTTTTTTTTAAAGGAAATCATCTTGTTTCATGTTATCCACAAGAGCAGAGGAACATAAAAAACAAAACCGAAGAAGAGCTGGTTGCTAGTGTCCAGCATTTCTGGTGATAACTGTGGAACAAAATTAGGAAGACTCACATTAAAGAAGTTTCAGAATCTTCACAGATAATCTTCAAAATCATTACAATCGGAACAATCCGAGATGAAAACAAAACAAGACCAATAACCCATGGTACCTGTCGCTTTAACGAGATTAGTTCCATATCCAGCTGTCTAAGAATTGTGTTGGCTGCATTGGGACTACAGGAAACAGCTATCACATCTTCCTGGGTCAGGTACATGCCTTTTGGTGGACGGCATTTGGAACGCTGAGAATGGTGGCGATGCTGCAAGCTCTGATATTCTCTTCTACCCAGACCTATTTTGCTGGTCTGAACAGGTTGCTCATTATTGCCCTTTAATTTACAAGAAATAAATCATTAAAGAATAACAGTATCTTATATACAACTTTATTCTTTAATAGAGTATCACATAGCATTGTAATGTCATATTTATGACAATGAAAATCTAAGTTAACATCCTCCTCTGCATGTAGTATCCAAACTAAGTCTTGCAGATGAGCTGATGGAGCATACCAGTCATTTGCGGGATAAGCCTGCATTAGTCCTAGAAAGGTCAGTTTTTAAAACCCTCTTTTTAAAAAAAAACAAAAAAACCACAAAACAAAAAACAGGGCTGAAAAGACAATAAATAGTACAGAAAGCACAGTCTGAATACTGTGAAAAAGGGCAAAAATCAAGAACCTCTTACATACACAGATGGTAAAGAATATATATGAGATATGTTTAAACCAAGTAATCAGTGAATTTACATATTTATTTCTGGTCAAATATGAAGAGTTTGGGTGAAGATCAGGGAATAAGAATGAGATAAAATCAACCAGGACGGGCGAGAATGCAAGATGTCACTTTTCCCTGCTGCAAGCACGCTATGGAAAGCGAAAGTGCAGTTTGCTTTGGGAGGGGATCTGAGATTTGGAAGAGATAGCATGTATGTACTTTTGCAGTCATTATAAAAATCCATGTAATTTAGCAAAGTTAAGCCTTTGTTGTTTGCTTTTTTGAAGTGGAAAGGGATAGCAAAGAGGAGATTAAGTCTTTGTAACAGCTGTTTTGATATGTTTGGGCACCTTTCACATTTCAGCTTTGTCTTCAACGGGCATTGCTGGACAACAGCTAGTCTGCACACATGTGATTCCCATAGAGCAACTGGGTAGGTTCCCAACAGACCAGGAGTAGAGAAGCACAAATGACTTTCCCTGCAAGGATGTTCCAATTCAAAGCAATGCTTAGTACCAGAACAGAGATGGGATTCAGGCTTTTTGCTACTTCAAGCAGCTCCCTACTGCTTCTCCCTGCTGGCACCCATGCAGGGTAAGAGGAGGTGGTCAGCCGATCACAGTGAAGAGAAAACAAATTGCAGCAGCCATTATTATTATGTTCTGTAGCATTAGTAAAGATCAGCAAACAGCATTCTGCTCTACTGTGCTTGACCTTCTGCCACATCCTCTTCCCAGCTAATGTAACGTCTAAATTCAGTCACAGACTTCATAGAGGCCATCTTAAAAGCACTTAAGATATTTGCCCTTCCTTGGAAAGTTGATATAGAGCCTTACATCTTTGACATCTAAAAATCCCAAGGTTAAGTTTACTTCTGGCCCATTCATACCATTTGGTTTTCGGTTCTGCATTGCTCTTTCAGTATGAAATTGCAGTTCCTGTCTGTTCAATCTGGATTTAAAGTGAAAATATTCTCTCAAGCTTTTGTCTTGCCAAGCTAAAGTGTTTGGCTTACTTTAGTTTTCTCTGGTAGCAGAAAGTTTCCATTGCTCTGCACGTTCAAGGAGCCTACTCAGTTTATATTTTGCTTAGGAAGTGAAAGTACACAAATCCTACCAGAAATACCAGATGACAAAATTATCTTATGAAGATCCAAATAGCTCATCAGAAACTGCAAACTTATTTGCCCTGTTCCTAGAAGTCTATGAACATGCTACTTTCATTCTGGACTGCATGTAGTGATTCAAACAACAGCCAAGGAAAGTAAATGGAATAAAATAGCTCTTATTTAGAAGTGGCTTAGGCAGCAACTCAAATCAACAGACTGCAAGAACATTGTTACAACAGCAGAATAAAGTAAAAAGATTCATTATTAGACCTTGTGCCGTTTCAAGTTCTAAAGAACATATCCTGGCATGTTAAAAAAAAAATAAAATCTCAAACTCTTTTAAATACAGAAGGGGTAATTGTAATTGTCCTTTTTTTTCCCCGAGACAGTTAGGTAAAACAATACATTGAAGGTCACTGCAAAGCTGAGAATGGAATCTAAACCTGTCAGTCTCTTACTCAACATCATTTTTGGTAGAACAGCAAAGTTTTATTAATAATCCTAGACTTCACAGGAATGTTGAGGTTTTGCACTACCTCTCCTCTCATAGTCTCAAGAAACATGAGCTGTCCCATTTTAGGAAAATCAAAAATGCATTAAGTTGATCAAGGAAACAAACGTTTACACAACTGTGTTTTTCTAGTCTTGTTCACAAACACCTTAATGTTTACCAAAAGAACCCCCCAAAAAACCCCAAACCTGAACATACTCCAAACACAGCACTTATCTGTAAAGCTAACAGTAAGTTCTCATTAGAGGACACAAAAATGGTTTTCGCTACACTTAATAGTAGAAACTGTCTCAATAAAGCCACGTATTAGTTGTAATGCATAACCTCACTGTGGCTTTGAAAGAACAAAAAAGTTATTCTTGGAAAAATGTCATTTAATTTTAAAACGCAAAGAAAACATTTAGATTCCAATAATTCACAACCAGTAAAACTGTAAACATATTAACAAGACAGGCAGGGGAATGTTGTTTTACCAGGTAATGATACCACACATCTCTTACAAAACTTGAAGATCTCTCAGGAGAGAGTGAAGGAACTGAGAGATACATTTATGTCCACAGAACAGCAAAAATATATGACAAAATTTTGTTTCTATCAGAAGTTATCAAGATCTTGGTCACCTAAAAACCTTGTGATTTCAGCAGGCTGCAAGCTAAACCTCTTTACTACAAATCATACTATTCACAGTAACACATTCACAGAAAACAAACTGACATTCACCATTAAGCTATCTGTTACCTCCTTTTTGGCTTCTTTTTTGGGATCATAATCGCTATCATTTCCATCCATTGGATGAGCTTCTTCTACGTCATCATCACTGAGGACACATTATAAGAAGTTGGTCATTTTATCTATTTTTTTAACCCCAAATATAAATATGTATCAGGGTAAGACAGAATTATCTACTCTAAAATATCTACTCTAAGTATATGGCATCTCAAAGTAATTTTTAGTTTTCAAAAGAAAGCTGTTACAAACACATTTCCTTTATTAAATTCTAATAATTATTGTGATATATAAGCAATCCTAAACTAGTTTCAAAATGACTTTAAGCAGTGCTGGTACTACTGTCAAAACATTCGGTGTCACCTTTCTTCAACTCAACCACTTGTGCTAGCATGAACACTTACATGGCCAGCTATACCAAGGCTAGAAATAACCTTTCATTTGTCACATTAATTTTAATAGATCAATTTTCAAACCACTGCACGAGATGGATGAATACACCCTTGTTGAAATCTGCGGGGAGCAAGAGGGAACAATATGAGATGGGAAAACACAGGACTGCTTTTTCACCAGAGTGCTCAAGATCTAGCAATTTGGGGGGGTTAGGGGGCAAAATGAAATCTGCTGAATTAAATCAAAGAGAAAAGGTTGAAAAGATAACAGTTAATTTAGTCAAGTCCAATCCAGTCATTCACACAATATAATTTCTCAATAAATGAATGTAAAAACACCATAAAAAAATTATAGTTGTTACAAAACCAACTCAAAATGCTGTATCAGAAGCAAAATGATTTTCTTCTGTAATTTTTCAGCTATAGGGACACTAAGCAAGCATATGAATTTTAGACTTCAGGAGTTCTTTTCAATAACATCTAATTAAATGGACTTTTTTGCTCTAGCTAGGCAGTTTTCCACAGATGTAAAATCATACTCTCCAATATAAATACGATTTTATTACTTACACATTATAGAATCATAGAACGGTTTAGGTTGGAAGGGACCTTAAAGATCATCTAGTTCCAACCCCCCTGCCATGAGCAAGGACACCTCCTACTAGACCAGATTGCTCAAAGCCTCATCCATTCAACATAATAAATCACTTTTAAAAAAGTGCAAGTTAATATTCAAGTATATGAAGTGCAATATACTTTTAATTTCATAGCAACTAGGGGAAACGTCATTCTTTTCCATCCAAGACAATTTAAAACTATTTTGAGCTCTAATTCTCTTTGACCGATAGCAGTTCTGAATCTCCTAAAATAAGATTTTATATAAAGTGTTGTTATAAAAGAGTACTTGGGCATTCTAATTGCTACAGCTCTCTACAGTGGTTGATCTTTCAGTCTTAGTTCCATTCTAGTTCAAAAAACCCCAAACTAAAAGAAAAAAAAAAACCCAACCCAGAAAACTCCCACACCCACAAAAACACTCTCCTCCCCCCACAATAATATAGGGTTAGACTTCTCAAATAAAGCATTATTTCTAAACCACATTCCAAGACTACTTTACTTTTTAAAAAAAAAAAACAAAACCAAAACAAAGCATGTTTTTACAGTTATTCATTAAAGCACTCAGTGTGTTATTACAACTCACACCAACTGGAGCGATACAGTTTTTAAAGCACAGGTACTAAATCCCTGGCTAAAAGCAGAGACGTCACCACAGATGCTCAGACCTAGAAACATGGTTCACTCTGAAACAATACCTGGAAATTACTCTCACATCTCTACCTAGAAAGACTTCAGTCTCTAGTTCGCTACTTAAGAATATAAAACTTACCTGTCACCTTGATTGTTTCTGTTAGCCAGTTTTCGAGCCTGCCGATCCATCAAACTTGTCCTAGAGCGAGTTTTTTTCCAGGAATAGTAATATTTTACAAGGCTTGCAATAGTCTTGTCTGGAAGCTAGAAGAATTCATTAACATATTAATAATTTTTAAAATTAGAATTCCACCCAAGATTATAATTCTGCTCTATTTACAATCACTTTTACCCAAATATTTTAAAGGAATGGATGAGATGGAAAGGAGTGATGTATTTTATATACATTTTTTAAAAAGGGGAAGGGGAGGGAGAGGCTTTTTTTATTAGAGTGAAAAAGCTATAGGTCCAAGAGACATGACAAAATTAACTTAAATCTTATATTAAAGGTTGTTCCTGAAGCTTTTACACAGAAATCAACATGCAGTTTTAGCCCAACAGGAGCCTTTGTTCTTAGTGCGTCTGAACCATTTAATGCTTCTGATTAAAAATACCACTTTACCATTTGCTGGATCCTGTGAAAGCTCTTTCCATGGAAGCTAAATGCTTGTTCAAACAGGACTTTATCTTCAACTGTCCATTCATCAGGGAAAGGAGTGAAGTTAGGGAGATCCGCAAGGGACTTCTCAATATTATGTTTATGCCAGAACAACATGCCGAGAGCCTTTGAAAAGAAATGGTCCCTTTTTGGATTTAGTCCACTTTCCAAAATGTTGAGACAAGTTAAATAAAAAAGACAATTTATTTAAAATAAAATTTGACTAGCAGAACCCCTTCTTAAAATGTACTTACAATTTTATTGGCTATGTACTATAGGTTACAAAATTCTCTTTGGAGATGATATGAAGAGTGGGCACATCTGTACTTTGTTAAAGGTATGAAAGCTAGACAATTTAAGGTTGGCATGGCAGCAGTAATTCTGAAGTAGCAGGAACTAGGCTGATAGACTCAAATTGACCTGCTTTCTTCCTTTACAAGCATATCACATACACAGTTCCTTAGAGGTCTTCAGGCCTTTATTACCAGACCACTCAAAAAAGAAAATAAAAATACTTTTCAGCAGCCAGAGGATCATCCAAAATGCAAGTCTGAAAGTTCAAAGTGAGAGTGGTCTTTCTACAACTCTCCAATCCACAAATAACGGCACAGCCACTTCCATGTCATGTGCACCTAATAAGGAATGGAAATTTTAAGTATACTTTCTTGCATAATTTCCTTTCTTGATATTCTTAAAGAATTTTATGCTGATTAGACTTTCTGCCAGAGAATCAGTGACAGATTTGATGCCAAGACTGTCATGGAAATTGGGAAACTCAGTTTCAACCATACAGTGCAGACATGATCACCAGTTGCTCATCAGCTCTCCAAAACTCTAATTTCACACCTTCTAATAACCTGGACATAGCAAACCTCTTTTCATGTTAAAATGGCAAGTGACAAGCACCTCTTGCAAAGATAGTTTATATTCCACTATGAACAGTCTATAAATATTTTGTACCAGAAGTTGTTTTGAAAACTAGTCTTTTCTGAAGACTTATTTTGAGATCCCTCAGTTCCCTCTCTCCCCTAACAAAAGTCAAGCCATAAACAAACAAACATCACCAAACTGCAGGTATTCTGGACATCGTAACATTGGCAGCCTCTTTTTTCACAAAGCAGTTGACTAGCAAGTCTTTGCTATTATGAGCTTCCGTCCTCCAAAACTTAATCATACGACTTGTTTCCACTTGTACACCAATATTGTTTTTGTAATAGGTAATCTCACTTTTACATAAATTGGTTAATTTATGAAGAAAATTGCAATAGAACTAAGTGCAGACCAGCAAAGTTTTATCCTGTATTTTTTAATGGGGTAGTGACTAAAGGTTATTTAAAAGATTGAACTTGTTTGTTACTCTCAAACCTAGAATTTGATTCTGTTTTCCTGCCTCTGAAAAAACACTCACTTAAAGTTGGTTTGCCTCTTTTTTCTTTTAAAAATATGCAAGAAGACTTTCCAAGGCTGTCGTTATTGCAATATCTGAATTCTAATATTAAACATTAAATTTGTAAGCTGCTTTCCTAATAAATTCTTTAGCTAAATATACACACACAATTGCATGACATGCCCAGTGTATCAAGAAACATACCAAACCTTTCAAAAGTGCACATTACAAGCTGAGCATGTCATGAAAACAAAGAGCTCAATCTTTTGCAGAGAATCCAGACCACAACTGTATGCAGATCCATTTAACTGCAGTGTTTGCTGCCGTGCCTGAAGAGAAACAGCGTTAATTAATGGTAACCAAGGGGGGGGGAAAGAGTTGTGTTATACTTTTATATTAAAAAAAAAAAATCCTTTAAATGAGCACTCTCATTTCATAGCACTTACCTGTTCCACATTGTAGCCATGTTTTTCCTTTGCTATTGCTATATATTCATCCACTGTAACAAAGCAATGTCAGAATTATTCTTTAGTACTTTTAGTTCTGCTATAAGGTGACACAGAATTAGCCATCTAACATGAGGAAACAGTCTTCCCATGCTTTAATACACTGCACAGGCCCAGGTGCCCCAAAACATTATATTCATAGCTTTATTAACAACAAATAAGCCCACTGTCTTTAATCCAACGTTTCATTTTATAAACTTTTTACACAAGCTAATTCTCAGTGAAAAAGATGCGTTTCTTCACATTTTTACTACAACAAAGTCACAGAGGCTTATCACTTATTTAAATCAGAGACTAGCTGGTCAGTCAAAGGCTATGTCTTCTTGGGACCTGCTCCTAAGAACACAAACACGCTGGGGGGGTTGTCCAGACACCTGGGCTAGTTTTAATTTGAACTACTTCTACTGTTTGTATTCCCAAACATGTTAAAAATTTATGTAAAGAGATCCTAGATCAATGATTATGCATATCCTTGACATTAATATAGTCTT
The DNA here is from genome assembly GCA_008921705.1 of Burhinus oedicnemus. Classification (NCBI taxonomy): domain Eukaryota; kingdom Metazoa; phylum Chordata; class Aves; order Charadriiformes; family Burhinidae; genus Burhinus; species Burhinus oedicnemus. Next base: position 5,923,208 of record VFFE01007199.1, on the reverse strand, counting down.
CACTGACCAATACTAATTTTAACCATGGCATGAAGTCAGTTTTCAACACAAAATATGAAAATTCAATAATTAGGTCATCAAATTCTCCAGTAACATTTTTTAAATCGTATTTGGCCATACTAGAGCCAGCTTTGAGTTGAACACTTTCCACCATTTTGCAATTACGTCCTGCTAGTTTTGATCTTCAATGGGCCCTTTTTTATTTTTAAAGAAACAAACTCTTCCCATTCACCTTCTACAGTTCACAATTAAGTGGCAACTAAATGTAGTTGAAAGGAAGCATGATTAAGAAAAGGAAATAATTATATCCTCATTATTCAAATGGACCAGAGATGTCCTTGCCATGAACTGGAAAGTGTTAATTGTAGTTTAAAGGAATGAAGAAAGTGTTTAATAATCATAGTTGTAGAGGAATTTATTTCTAACTGTTCTGCAGTAGTAGAAGGTATGCTCCCTCAAACATAGAGGGACACAAACCTCTAACTACTGGTAACAGGTAGAAATGGTCCTGAGGACCAGGTTCTCATGACCACAACAACCTCAAAGTTTACTCCCCTATATTACACAGGGGAAATTCTAGCATAGAAGGCAGGTTTAAAACTACATTAAACAGATAATTCATCACATTTAGTCAGATGACTCCTGTATTTCAGGTCACTTTTTAGGGGAGAACATGCTCAGTTTTTCCTGATAAGACAGCAATAATAATTTCCCCTTGAACTGGGCCTTAACACATCTTTTCTGAGTTTATCCACTGCAACTCCTGCTCCTAGAAATTCAGAGCAGCAGCATGTTTAGATATTTTATTCCTTTATTAAAAACTGAAGGTTTCACAGACACTGATGACAATACAACACAGGCAGTGTGATTTGAAACAAAGACTTAACTATAAAATAAGAGAAGGTGATCTTTCCTTTCCTTGGAGTTCTATAAATAAAAAAATAAAAGAGAAGCTTTGTGTTTAATTGACTAATTTGCAATTTCACTGTGTGTAAAATAAAGAGTGAACAGGCAGAGCAGAAACAATTATTTAGTTATACTTAAGCATCCGAATTCCTAAGCAGGGAAGGACTTACACTTGGCATCTGGAATATTATGATATGGAGACCATACAAGCATCCCTCCATTATCTTTATCAGTATATTTTGTGGCACCTGTAAGAAAACAAGTCAGTCTCAGTATTTATAAATACGATCTAGAGAACAACTATTCATGGGACAGTAAGTAAAAGTCAACCATATTAAGAAGTCCAGCCCAGCTATTAAGGGGAGGGAAAAAAATAGTTAATTCCACATTATTTCCTTAAGACATCGAATGGCTGAATTTGAACACTACTCTTATGAGGTTCAGTCATAATTAGGTATTAGACAGGATCCTGGTTACCACAATCAGAGCATTAAAGCACATTGCTAAAGTTGGCATGGATGCAAAATTTAGAGGTATTTGTGTTGGAACAGTCCTCCAGAACTTATGATTGTCTACTAGTACTCCAACATTTATCACTATCATAGCAGTATCAGGATCTACTGTGTGAAGTTAGGCTTCCTTAAAACAAAAAAGGTATGATATAGAGGGTAGAATACAGTCACCATCCCTGACCCTTCCAACAAGGAACTATACTAACAACTATGCCAGAAAATTCTGTTTGTCACACTCTCTAGTTTTGATTTTCATAGCCACGTAACTTTGAAATTCATAGCCAACCAAATTGTACAGCTGTAGAAAGTAGTTAGGTATAAAAGTAATCTTTTTCTGTTTGGCCTGTTTGGGGGCTGGGGTGGTGGTGGTGGTGGTTGTGTTTGGTTTTGGAAGGTTTTTTTGTTTGTTTGTGCTTCTCCTCCACCTCAATGTAGCAAGAGCAGCCATCTAAGTTAGCTAACCTATCAGGCGGACAGCGCAATTTTTGCAATACTGATGCAACTTTGTACAAAGCACTACATCATAGAGTCCTTCATTTTCGAAAACATGCTGTACAGGAAAAGGAAATTCCCCAATACTGGAAAAGCATTAACTAATAGTTACTTTTCATGAATATTTTACAAATGTATGCTAGTACATAAAGCCTCTTATAATCTGTTTGTTTACAACAGTTTATCTTGCTAAGACGCTGCTCAACAATTGGAGCATTTACACTTGTGTCAGTATGAATTCCTTGAACAATCACCCTCAGAGGAACTTTCCTTGCACCCTTCTTGTAGAAGGACGGATTTTGTTATTCAGTAAAACAAATACCTTTCCACACCATTTTAAGGTTCCACACTTTGTATTTAGGTTGTACATTTTGTTGACAGAAAGAAAACAAATCAATGCTTTGGAAAAGAGAACAACTTAGCGCTTTCTAATTATGTGCTATGTTTTGTTGCTCTTCCCTCTTTAGTTTGGCAGTGTATTGTATTTGCTATCATCTTTGCAATCTTTAGATCCATTATGACTGTGAATTTGAAAATCAGTTAATTAGAAAAACTAAAAGAACTTGTGAGAACTCATGCATCTTCCAAAACGAGACGTGGAAGACAGACAATCTAAATGTACCATAAATGCTATAATAAGTTAGAAATGTCCACACATTCGTAAAGCACTAGTTTCAAGGCATAAGCAGCAGCAAACTCCGAAAAGGTTTTGGTATACAAGAACAAATTCCTTAATATAACATTCTACTTCAGAACAAAAGAATGCCATTTTTAGTCACTAAGAACACAGTATTTAATGAAGAATAATGCGAACATGTTACAGGCACAACACTTCTCTTGTCCACTCAGTTTTTATCACAAGTCAATGACCACTACCCTGTGCTCCACTCAGAGTGAGAAGAAAACAGGACCACTGGAGAACACATCAGAATTTCAGGTTGTGAGCAAGAAATGTCTTAAACTTAAGATGAGTATACCCTCAGTTCTTCCTTCCAAAAAAAGTACCAGGCAGACACCTGCAGACAAGTGGATATATGACAGACATTGTCAGGTATTGAATATTTAAGTACTAAAGTGAAAAAACTTAGTTTCAGAGTCTTATCATTTGTGCCTGCAGGAGATCAATGTATATGGTGATACTCCTGTACTGAGGTGCCACCCTCGCATGACTAACAAGCAGCTCCCACCAGAACATCCCTTTTCAAAGCAGTGCTGTTTCTCCAGCAGGAATCGGACAACTGTTTCCTTTCGGGTGGCATCTTCACACTGCCAAAAGGAAAGCAAAGATGACAAAGGAAGGATGGGATGCATACAGGTAGGACCGTGCTCGACGGAAGGCATCCTGTCCTCAACACAGTATGGCCACAGCTACAGTACAGGGATCCCTCCATCTCCACATGTCTTTATGGGAACTGCTTCTTGTCCTTTGTGCCTCAAGTATTCAAGTGAGCACAACTCCCCCCCTCAAAGGCTGTGTTGTATCTCAGGGGCAAATCTTTATCTGCAAGATCCATTCTTATTATGGACAGTGGCTGAAAATGCCAGGCAACAAGTTAAAGCATGTTAGAAGAGCAGAGTTGTAAGCCAGTGAGGAAGAGAAAGACCATGAGCTACACCTCAAATATAACAAGTCTGCCCCTGCCCAAACCCCACATTCAAGCCATATGGGAAGAGGTTTCTTTACTTCAGCTGCTGTGCTCCTCTGCCGATACTACTTAGAAGACGGGTCTGTCTGAAGATGACCCACAGACACTCTCCACTGCTTCCAGAACAGAGAAACTGTAGCAGCAAATGACACATTCTAAATCTCAGCTTAGCATTAGAAGTTACGTACATGCAGATGTTCTGTACAGTACTCTAAATACTGAGAATAAAATCAAAATCTGGAAGCATACAAGACTTACTAAGGGCATTGTGGGGCAACATAGCAATGTAAAAGTATATTGTTTTCCAGCATACAAAGTAGCATCATTCGCTTAAGACTAAGCTTTGAGAGTAGGAACCAAAACACAGGAACTAACAGGAGGAAGAACTAAATTTCTAAAATAAAGGACTAGAAATCCTAAAAATAAGTAAATAAACAAATAAATTAAAAAAAAACAGGGAACATGAGGACAGATGGCATGGAATAAATGGAAAATTTTATATACTTCACCATTTAATAATTTCAATTTAAGAAAGTCTGTTTTCATACAGGAAGACTAGAAGGAGAAAAGTTAGAAGGAAATACACGGAAACGGAATCCATAAGTGACCTTAAAAGGTATAAAGCATTCTTCTTGACAGCCTCCCACCCCTGAGAAGAGGGTAAAGGTGAAATAAGTATTGCAACATTAAGTAATCTAAATTCATACTAAGGCCTTTGAGAAGCCCAAATCTGAGCGGACTAAAACTTCTCTAGCAGTCATCTCATGTGTGGATGACACAACAGTATGGCGCATCTCCAGTGACGGCATTCTCCACTGCACTTTCCATGAGAATGCAGCCCACAACGTAAGGATACCAGCTTTGTAACATCCTGCTATGTCTACAGGTGGGCCAGAAAGTACACGCAGAAACAGTTTCACCTCAAGAATATAAAATACTGTAGGAAAACCAGCAGGAGGAGACAAAAATCTGGAGTGCAGGAGATGGTTTATTAACTCAGTAAATTAGATAAGGAGATCTGGGATTTTTATTTTATTAAAACCATTTTTTTCAGCAAGAAAATTTATTTCATGGCAGCAGGATCTAGTAACAACTAAAAATGTTATTTCCCTTACAGCTTCATCTGAAGGCTTGCCTGTAAAAAGGGGATGGTGGGGGAAGAAGGAAGAAAGAGTATGTTTAAATCAACTTCTCTTAATTATTGCTTCCAACCACAATTCACTTCTTCCAAGACACACTGACAAATAGTTGAGACACTTTTTCTTTAAGCAATTTCTTATTTTGTACATGAACTCAGGTTAAAAAAAGTTTACTACTGCCACAACTTTAACCATGAATGTTTTGTTCCTCAATGTATTGATGTAGAGCACTGCTTTCAAATATTTTTAAACACAGGCTAAGTGAGGCCAAAGGACTGGTATTTTTTCTACTCAATTTAGTATTCTTTCTGTGTGTGTACCAGAGGGCTGACTTTGTATATTAGACTTCTGTCTAGTTTAATCTGTCATTGATTCCCTTCTCTCACCTATTTCTTTTAAGGGGGTTAAAAAAAAAGTGCTCAAAGTACTGTAAATAAACATGCATTCTAATCTATCTGGAAAACCCTCAAAAAAAGGCATTAAAACAATTCCAAGAAACAGCATTAAAGTTAGTAAATTAGAAATAGTGCTTATGTCCATATAGGCAAACCTAGAAGTATGATGGAGTGCCCGTTACATCATTTGATACAAAAAATAAACCATCTTAAGTGTAGCTATGATAAGAGCACAACTTTTTGTCCAGCATTACTTCCATCTCTAAGAAATGATACCTCAAGAGTCATCAGAAAAAAAACAACACAAAACAACAAAAACAAAACCGATAAGAGCATGAGATCTTGCTGAGATCTCCTCAGATAACCAATCTGCTAACATGGTAAGTATGTATTGTACTTTTATACTGTATGGACTTTTTTTTTTTTAAATTTTGTAAGACTTCAGTGTTCAAAAAAAAGTTACTATTTTCTTGACCTAATAATTAAAATACACACACTGAGACTCATTAAAGGAAGACCTTCATCTCTAAGGAAATTCATAAAGTGAAGAAGTACATATTAATCCCAGTTATTGTAGAAAGGAGCATCAGTTGAATTCCACCCCCCCCGGAACACTTAGGAGCTCGAAAAAGCCTCGTTGTAAGAAAGTATAAAATTAGTTCTGTGGTTACAAACACAATGATACTATTGCACATATAGTTTACAAAATTGAAACCACAGAACCTCAGTTGTCCTACAAGGGGTGAAGAGTTCTTTTAATTAAAAGAAAAACAAACACTATGTTGTTTTTCTAATTTAAGCGGCCTGCAGAAAAAACAAGCCCAGGCTGCAGGTTAGAAACGATAATTTTTATTTATGTTTATTTTTACGTAGGCAATGTGAAAATAAAGGCTGTAAACGGTTAGTCTTATTAACAAAGAGACCTAGACTACGCGCTCCTTTCTAGGGGAAAGGCATTCCCTTATGCCAAGATCACGCATCCATTTAATCCCACCCTCCCCCTTTCTTTCCCTCGGCCTTTTCTTTGGCCTGTGGGGACTTGCGCCCACCAAGAGGGGCTCGCTCCAGCTTTAGGAGGCACTATGTGAGCAGCTCTGGCCCAATCCTCTTCCGGTAGGAAATCATCTGACACCAATGGAGCCTGTTTGGAGAACAGGAAAGTAGATAGGCTTCATCTGACCACTACAGCAAAACTGACAAACGCTCCCACGGTCTCACTGCTCGGGGTAGTAACGCAAGATAGCATTCTAGCAATTAACTTGCTAAAACCGAGTACCAGGCTCTGCCAGCGTACCCAGTATTCCTCGGGGCGGGGCTGGGG
>VFFE01007199.1:5904221-5916777 GCA_008921705.1 Burhinus oedicnemus | reverse complement strand
GGCCGGATCTAGCCGAGGGGGCGGGGATACCGGCAGAGCCCCGGCGGCGCGGCGGAATGAGTCCGCCGTCGCGCCGATATCGGGGCCTCGCCGCCGCGCCGCGGGGCTCCCCCGGCGGGCGGGGGCTGAGGGGAGAGGGGACTATTTCCCCCGGCGGCGCAGGGATCCCGGCGGGGAGGGGTGGTGCGGCCGTTGGTGGTGCGACGGCCTGCGGTGAGGGGCGGGAGGCGCTGGGCCGCCACGGCCGAGGCCAAGGGGCTGCGTGGGAGAGGCGGGGTCGCGGGTGGGGGCCTGGCGGTGGGGCAGCGTCCGGGTGAGGCTGAGGCGGCGGAGCGGGGCCGCAGGGCGGTCACCTTGGGGCCGGGGCGGGGCCCCGGCTGTGAAAGCTGATGCCGGCTGCGGCCGGGGCCCGGCGCGGTGAGCAGGCAGGCAGCGCTGGCGGCGGGGCCGCCTCCCGAGCCGCCTCCCGAGCCACGGCGGTGGGGAGCGTTTCAGATCAGGGTCAAGTCAGGTTAAGGGGATTGAGGGCGCGGGGAAACCGACGCCAGAAAATGGGCAGCGTTGCAGGTAGTTCCAGGTGCTGTGAAGCGTGTGTGAAGTAGTGCTGATTTTTCTTTCCAAGTGCGCAAAGTTATTTTTAAAAATTTATTTAACGTAATTTCAGTGTGTTACCGAGTGCTCAGGTGTCACCATGCAGTTCATATGAAAGTATCCTGGTCTTAAGAGGAAAAAAAAGGCTGAGATTGGCTGCAGATAGAGGCTGAATTACAGATAGGGTAACAGTCTTGTTACTTAAGCTAGAGATGCCTTAGTCAGGTTTTGTTTCTGCACAAATACATTTAATGTCATTGTGGCTATACTTTAAGTATGTGTTAAAGGTATTTTTAATGATGCAGTGATAACTTGGCAGTCTGATTGCCTGATGTGTAGAAAAAAAGTATAAATTTAGCTGTTAAAGTTATCATTGCTATATATTGTAGTCAAGTCTGGTGTTCTAACTAAGACTGACACAATCTGTTATACTTTGTCACATCTCAGCCGTTCTTCCCAAACTTTGCCCTGGCAGCTGTCTGCCCCAAGTTGATTTAAGAGTCCTAGCTAGAAGGGTACAGCTGCTTTCTTACAGTGAGATTAAAGGAAGATAACTACTTGTGTTGCTACTTGTGACTACCAAGTGTCCCTAGTGCTTTACAGTAGGATTGTAACATGATGTAGTTTGCTATGTTTGCAGGGTGCTGCTGTTTGATACCTGTCTTGAAATCAGCCCAATATGGTCAAATTCTATACTTTTGAAAAACCTTTGACTTACGTGTGCTTCCTAGAATATGGCAGAAAAATATTGTCAAGATTCTTTCTGCTCTGGGAATATTGTGGTCTTTGAAGAACTGTTTTTGTGACAGCTTTTGGCAGCTGACCATCAAAAATGGGAGAAAAGTTCTGACTCCTGTGTGCTTGCTGTTCTCTCTCTCCAAGAGTTGGGAAGAAAGACTAGTAAGGCGAAGGTAGAAGCAAAGGTGGTTGACTACCTGCAAATGCCTCAACAACTGAGGGGAAAAAAGCTGTAATGAGAGCTCACATTTTAATGTACACAAAAGAATTCACATAAGAGAAAGCACTCACAAATACCAGAACCACAGGAAGATCTTCAACCAATGCTTGCAATTTTTAGACACAAAATCAATAAGAAAACTTGCAGGAAATTGGGCTTTGTTATTTTAGTTCTCCTAAAACTGATTATTTGAGGCTTCTTAGCTTTATTTTCTAAGGATGTGAGATTTGAGCATATGTGCAGCCTTATGACTGCATATGTCCGTCAGTTCTCTTAACTGATAAACCCACTGAAAAGTTTAATAAATTATCACATCTTCTGGGAATGCCAAGTTGTTCTAAGTGTTGTGAAGGTAATCACCTGAAAGGAAGAAACATTTCTTGTCAGTGTGGCTAGGAGGAGATATGTCTGAAGAGCTTGCCCTTTTTTGTTTCTGTTATTCGCATGGCTACTGTTAAAACTGCATTTCAGAGGTTACATTAAAAGAACATAGGTTCACTAAGTCAATCACTTAAATATTAGCAAATGCATGTAGTGAGTTCTTTCCCCATGCAATCCTAAAGTTGGCTTACCTTGGAATATGCCTTCCCTTGTATGGAAGTCTTAATTGTTTAATTCCCCCCCCCCCATAGTTCCTGTGTCACGTGCAGTATCTGGGTGCTCCTGGTTTAGATGTATGCCAAAGTAGACTGTTCATCAGATTGGTCCTGCATTTGTTACAGAAACTACATATAAGGAATTAGCTCATATATCCTTATTCTCAATTTTTCTTTTTAAACATAAGCCATAGAGCACAGCAATGTAACCAATGCATTCAGAAGGTATGACTTGGGCCAGTCTAAAGATTCTTTTTATGGAAAGCCTGCCGGTTTTACATTCTTGGAGGTTATGTATTTCTTCTTAAAAACTTACTTCCCAAAGTCATAGTTTTGTGGGGAAAGGTTGCGTTTGGGCAGGAGGGGAGGGATTGCTGGAGTGCAAAGTGAATTGCAAGAGAGAGGAAGGGAATTAAGGAATGGAGAGGTTGCAAACAAGGAAGGTGAAGCAGTTGCTTCTTCCTTTTAACAGAGTTGCTAAAAGGCTTTAGTAGAAATAGAAGGTCAAAGGGAAACAGCTCTTACTGTCCATGAATTAAATGAGCTTCAAACCCACATGGCTTCTGAGGTTACTCCGTGCAGGTTTGAGGCCTCTTCCAATCATCTTTGTTAGAGCAGGTTCTTGGAATTCATTGCTTAAAATCAGCCTCTTAGACTGTGGACTCCTGCGATTCATTATTATGACCTTGCGGTGAGAGATAACGATAGTATTAACTGTTGAGTGGTGAGCTATGGGAAAGCAAAGACTGTTTATTCAGAACAAAATAATTTCTTAAAACACTAGATGGTTTCATATGCCCATATTACTATAGAATCATTTAGGTTGGAAAAGACCCTTAATGCCATCAAGTCCAACCGTTAACCTAACACTGCCAAGTTCACCACTAAACCATGTCCCTAAGCACCACATCTACATGTCTTTTAAGTACGTCAGGGATGGTGACTCAACCGCTTCCCTGGGCAGCCTCTTCCAATGCTTGACAGCCCTTTCAGAGGATAAATTTTTCCTAATATCCAGTCTAAACCTCCCCTGGCACAACTTGAGGCCATTTCCTGTTGTCCTATTGCCTGTTACTTGGGAGAAGAGACCGACCTCCACCTGGCTACAACCTCCTTTCAGGTAGTTGTAGAAAGCGATAAGCTCTCCCCTGAGCATCCTTTTCTCCAGACTAAACAACCCCAGTTCCCTCAGCCGCTCCTCATAAGACTTGTGCTCTAGACCCTTCACCAGCTTTGTTGCTTTTCTTTGGATGCACTTCAGCACCTCAACATCTTTATTATATGTTATGTCCATCTCGCCTATGAAATTTCTAGCTTGTAAAAGTGCTGCGGATCACACGCTTGGCCTTTTTATCTTATGGTGGAAGTTTTACGCTTTTGGTCGTTGGGGTTTTTTTTTTTGGAAAGAACATTTTGACAGTTCCCAGGCTTGGGAATGTCACTTTATGCTGTGTAAAATCTGTGTCTTTTTAGAAACAGGTCAAATTAATTTGTGTTGCTTCTTCAGAAAAATTATGAATGTATAATGTGTGTTGTGTGAAATAGAGAAAATGGGATGACCATGAACCCCTATGGCAATATCCAGCCTGGAAACTTGTGCTTTAATGTGAAGATTTATAATTTCCTTTGGTATGAATGTTTCATAAAGAAAAGTATGCTCTTTATCTTCATAAACACATTAAGAAAAGCATGCCTGGAATCAAGGTAATTTCAGATAAATTATACTGCTTGGAGTCTGTTCACTCCTCTGCTGGAAAATATATAGGTGTCATCTGTCAAGTACTGTGTTTCTTTTATATCAAACACAGCTTGGCCTGCTGGTGGTAAATGGGAGGCTTAGAGTGGACAGGGTGAGATTTATTAGTTCTTTCAGACTGATGGTAGTTGCTCATTGCATGCAACATTCTTCAATTTTTCAAAGGCTCCATGTTTTAGTGGAACCAGTAGAAGATGAGAGAAGCCATGGGTTTTCTACAGCTCTGGAAAATCAGGCCATTGGTCTCAAGCTGGGCATTTATTAGTATTTCTGAATTCTAGCATTAATGTTTTATTAAGGTAGAAATCAGTAGAAATCTGTTCTGTAACAGGTCAGTGAAATGCAACAATAAAACATTCGCTAACGGTCTTGCTGCTGTTAATATTCCCCAACTGAGATTTGAAATTTTTTTCTTTGTTTGCTTTATTTTTGTAATGCTGTCTTCCAGTTGTAGGCTTCAAGAGTTATCTGCTGTCCAAATCTGGTTGGAATTCTTTTGCAATTTAGTTAGCATCATAGAGTATAGACTGTATAAGGACAGTCAGTAACATTCTCGGGAAATGGAGAAAATCATGTTGCAATTTCTTTGAGAAGTCTAAGGACTTCAGCAGTTGTAAACACTTGTCTGTTGTTGTGTCACCTCCCACCAGCTGATCAAATCATGCTCTTCTGAAACCTTTGCCAAAATTTGAGACTTAGGCTGTTTTGTACGGTGTTGGTGGTTGATATGTTGAATGAAGCTGGGAATGTTAGGACTTGGCACTCTGTTAAAAATAGTATTTTGAAATAGTTTGTTGCACTGTAGGAAGGCTTATCCAAGGACTAGCATAATGTATCTTGTTCAGTGCTTTGATCCTGACAGTTACGAACAGCACAGTCTACAGAGGAACTAATTTTGGGGCAGATGCCATAATATCCATTCTCTTAGCAAGAAGTCTATTCTTGGTCTTCTAAAGACTTGTTGAAGCTCTGAAGTGTAAAGCTTGGTATCTATTGAAAAAAAATTATAATTTCGATTCCTCTAGATGCGTTATGAAAATATCCGTTCCACCTTTACATATTTGTAGATTCTTGTTTCAGTGACTTTCTGTGGCAGTGAGTTCCACTGACAATGTATGAAGATTTTTTTTTTCTTTTAAAAGAAAAATGAAAATTTTTTAAATATCCTCTTTTTCTTGACAGGAGGGACAGGTGTTTCTGATCAGCCCTTTCAATCTCATTATTTAATTTCTTTACATTTAACCTAGATATCTGGTAAGCTGTACCATTTACAGAAAGCAAAGAGGGTTCTGTGTCCAGGTGATTATCATGACACACTGTTGGAAAAGCCTGAGTTTAGCTGTCTTAACCTTATGTTACGTAGGCAACTTGGGACAACAGGTCATTTCAGAAAGTCAGTTTACAGACATCATTTAACTACTTATACTTTTCCATACCCTCTTCAGAGTGAATTTTGGTAACAGCTGGCAGTATGTCTTTGAATCAGAACATTGGCATTCAGTATTGTCTGTGAAGAATTGCAGTCTGTGTATGAATAGCTCGTGTACGTGGCTGAAACGGTAGCATCTCTTTATAAAAAATTTGGGTTTAGGGGGCTAGTTGTTTCCCACAGGGGAAAAAAAAAAGCATTATAATTGTTTCAGTAAGCTAGTGTGCTTTTACTTTTTCCTGTCTTACTTCTGCGTATAGTTAGCTAAACTGCTTTTCATAGGACTGTTTGGTGGAAAGCAGATCTCACCTAATTGATACTTAAAGCTGTTGGAGTTCCACAAGAAACATAATTTTACTTCTTCTGCAAGGCATTTGGATTTTTTGTGTGTTCGGTTTTTTTAAATGTGAAGCAAAACAAGTGCTTTGATTTCATGCACTTAGTGAAATGCATGCTAAACTTGTGCTTTATTCTTTCTTGTCAGGTTGTCTCTTGCTGTTGTACCTGAAGAGGTGACCATTTGCTGTAAGTTAATGGTGCTTACGCTCCCTCCTGTTTTTTTCTCCTCCTTTTCCTTCTGTGAAGTAACATTATAAAAGGAACATACTGTGCAAGATTTTCTTGCAGTTAATAACACCAAACACTCACTTCCTTGAGAGAAATATCCTTTAACACATACCAGAATTAAAAAAATTATGCTCTGTTACGTGCTCCTGAAAAAGAGATAACTTTGCCCCAAACAGCTTACTGTTTAATAAGGATCCAGTCAGTGTGTGTGACCAACATTAGGAAAACCAAGGGAGAATAACGGAAACATCAGTAATATGTTAATGTGAACAAACCAGGTAAAATTACTGTAACCCTGTACTGCCCATCCATTTAAGACACAGTGTCATTGTAGGAGTAATCTTCAGGGATTTGAAAGAACCTAAGGTAGTAGTGTTAAGAACTTAATTTGAGGAAGATGATGTATCTTTGCAAGTGAAAAAAAGTATAGAGTGGTATAATAACCAGTAGTGGCAGCTTGTTTTGCTGTATGTCTCGGGCCTTGAACTGTAATAAACTTTTATGCTACAGCATTTTGGCACCTCTGGCTAAATTTTGTTCTCCATAGCTTATCCTACCCGGCTTCTTGTGGTTTAAGGGCAGTGGGGGTGTAAAGTGGAAAATAACACTGACTGTGTATGACCAGAAGAAGGTTCCTGAGGTATTACAAGAGTTTGTATTTTTTTTTTCCATCTCATGGTTTCTGTAGAAAAGTATATACCGTTTCTTAGAAATCCCTGTGTTACGGACCTATGTTGGATTTTGGAGGTCAGTGTGGCTGGACCTTGTGGATACCAGAACATTATTGCTATTCAAGTATCATATCTTTTTCTACTGTAGCTATTGTTTGGCCGATGTAATGATCCACAGTTCAAGTATGCAGTTTAGAAAGGATCAGCAAGAGGTTCCATTTTGAGAATATCTGTGAGATGGAGTTGCAAGCAATAAAAATATAATTAATTTTTCTGGAATGTGTAAAATTTATTTGCCCACATGGAAATTGTTATTATAATACCATTTCACTGGATTTTTGTGTAAGTACAAATGTTTCTCTTAAGTCTATTCTGCTTGAAAAAAAAAAAAAAAAGCAACTCAACGACAAACAAATCGACATGACCGTGTCTGGCTCTTCAGGTTGTATTATATAATGCTTTCAGGAATGATGATTCTGTCTTCTGTCTGAGGTGGATAAAACTACATAGATATAAAACTGAAATCCACAGTCTTGCATTTGAGGGTATGGATGAATACATAAAGGGTCAGTCTACACTAGGAAAATTCTCCTTGGGAAGATTCAGCAGTTCACAGTATTTCTGCCAGAGTATTTGTTAAACCAAGAGTAAAAACGAAAACTCATGCTTGTATAACTTTAGGGTGAAAATGCTGGGTACCACTAGGACCTTGCTATCATTGGTTTCCACAATAGTTATTAGAAAAATACCCCCTTCAAATTCATTCTCAACCAATATTACTCTTATGCTGGAAGTGAGGTTTTTACTTGCTCATATATAGTTCACTATCTTTCATCTAAATTACATCCCTTTTAATGAAGGTGGCTGTTATCCTTGGTTTAAGCATCTACCTAATTAAAACTTGACATACATTATAGTCTGGGAGCCTGTTACAAGGTCCATTTGTGTTAGACGTCTAGTGTTCTGAAAAACCAAAGAGATGATCCAGGTTTCAGAGTTGCACTCTGAGCCCACTGCTAGAGCTCCACTCCCTACTGATACTGCAGAACTACCAAAGGCATCTTTGATGGATGATGCTTCTGCTGGCGTTTCATGTATAAATGTTCACTTCTAACAGCCCAAGTACTCATTCCCTAACTTCACCTTCCTTTGTGCCATACACTGTATGTTGTTTAGGTAGCTGGAGATAGGCTTGGTTATTAGGGTGCATCTTTTTTAAAGAATGACTTGTTATTTCACTGTACTGTGTGACTTTACACAGAAGCTTTCATATCAATTGACTGGTAGCAGTTTTTGCTTCACAATAATCAATGGAAGCACAAAAAGGAATCCTCTTCCATTTGTTTAAACACTTTGAATTTCACAGAGCATCTATATGCATGACTGAACATCTGTAAAATGTGAGCTCCTTATGAACATTTTAACTGGCAGTGCCTGAGCTGAATATATTGTAAAAAAAAATTAACCAAAATTAGAAAAGGCATAAAAACCCCACAGCAGGTATCCAAGTGTTCACAAAAATCAATAGCCCATCAGACTTTAAGGTCATGTGATATTAGTCACTAGGACTAGATACAAGACCAGTGCCAATACAGGCCCTGGAAAAAATGCTATTAAGATACGATCAAACTTAGAAAATGAGGGTTTTTTTCTCATGCAACTGCAGAAGATAACAGTAAGAGATTAGTTAGAATGAGAAAATCGGTAATCACTATATTTACATTTTAAATTTAAAAAAATGTCAGTACTAAGCTAGTTACAAAATGATTGTTTGGGTTTTTTTCTTTTTCTTTCTTTCCAGATTTGTGGTCCTGAGTTGTTTGTCTACTTCTGTGTATCCCTCCCACTGTCAAAGAATGCAACAAAGTTCTGTCTGCTTAGAAAGCAAATGCTGCGAGTAATCCAGCCTGTTGACAGGAAGATCAGTAAGTGGGAAATACATGATGAAATGTTAGGCTCAGTAAAACTTTGTAATGAAGTGAGAAGAGTTTGTTTTGCCCTTTTTTTTTTTTTCTTCCCTGTTGTAGGGGGTTTTTTTTTGTTGTTTTTTTAGAGGGGTGTGTGTGTTTTCTGTCTGTTGACAAACCTTCTAAAACTGAAATCATACAACAGATATGGTCAGTGAAGATGTGAGGTAAGAGATCAAGTTTATAAAATATATAACTCCAAACCAGGAATTCTGAGCACGTGTAAGGCAAAAGCTATGAAATTCAAGCCCTGTGCAAGAAACTTACTCACTGTGTTGAGTGTAGTTTTATACTGGGTACTTTTTGAGGTGTGCTTCTTGAAGAGGCCTCTTTTAAGGCACTAGCAGTGTCTTCAGCACTGTCAGCCTTACGGGTAGGATGCTTCTGTCCAGAGAACAAGCAATGAGGTTTTAAAGATTGTTCTGCTTTTTAAATTAAACTACAGAGTTTAGGCTATATATTATCATTTGGGGAGTCTGACTCTATATTATTTAGGAATTCTTTGTATTATTGCATTTTTGGAAACTGCTGTGTCATAGAATCCAAGGTTTGCTCAGAAAGCTATTCATGTTGTTTAGGTCAAGGGCAGTGACTAAAAGGGGATATTTTAGGGCCAAAGTAGGAAAGAAAGCGATAGAAGACCTACTAGCTAGTGCAAGCATATTCCTAACTAGGAGTTATTTTTCCAGACCCGAGCCCAAAATAGCTAGGTTTTGTTCTTTGTACAGCATATTATTAAAATGTAGGATTTAAAGTAGCTTTTTTGTATTGTTAAATCAGTGACTACTGGACCACAGTAGAGAGATAAAAATGAAGTCAGTAACTTAACACAGTAATACAGCCTGAAGTGTTCCTTGCTACTTAACAAAAAACTGTCACCCAGAACTATGGGTTCCTAGCCTTATTGTGGACAGGGCATGCAAATAAAAATATTTATTACAATTACTTAATGAGGGCTCCTGCATTCTGTTAGAATTCAAGCAAACTGCACCCGAGTTGCTTCGTTTTGCCTTGTTTTATATTGACTCAGACACAGGAAAAACGAAGCCAACTGAAGTACACAATAAAAATGTTAACAAAAAACCTGCCAGACCTGGAACCAAAGAAACTGTGGTTACTTTCTCTTCCTCCTCTGGGTAGTAACACTTCAGTGGGTCACCGCCTCTGCTCTGAGACTGGGAGAGACCATGGGCAGGGCAGGACAGGGTTGAGTAGAGACACCTGCAGTGAGGAGAATGGTGATAGTAGGTGATGTCCTAATCGGGATCTGTGGGGACTTTTTTTGTGTTGAGTTCTGATCTTGTTGCTTTGTTATTCTAAATCTGGAAGGACAGCATGCCACCTCCTGTTGAAATAAATGGAGATGGACATGCTGTGCAAACGGGGAAATTTTTTTCCGTGCCCTTTTGAGCTGTTCTAAGAAGGAACAGTTCTTCCCTGTTAGCCCACACTCCAAATGTTAGATGTATAAATAAAAGACTGGCTGTGTACTCTCTCATCAGTTTTATTTTGAGATTTTTCCCCTCCCATTCAGAACATAGGATTTTTTAGTTATTTTTCCATATTTGTAACCCATTAAAAAGTCTGGAGGAAATTCAGTAATTCCAAAACTGGAAAAGTGTCCATATTTATTCTTTGACAAACTTGTTATGGCTGTTTGGGAGTACTAACATTCCTCAATTCTTAGGTCTACAGTCTGCTGTGGAACTCCATATTCTTTGAGTTAAAAGTTTCATTTAATTTTAGACCACAGAAAAAATTGGACCTTTAGGAACCTCAGGCTGAACTTTGCCAATGTCTGGAGAATTTTGGTTAAAATGAGTTGTAGTAATAAACTGAACAGTTTCAGTATGATACACAGATGTTTTCCCATATTCTTTCCTTTTGATAGACATGCATGTACTTGTTAATTTATGGACTCGCCTTAGTTTTAAGGTCTAACTTGTTTCTCATTGTTTTTTCTGTAAGATAACAAATAATGTTAATCACAAGCAACTAAGTATTCATGTATGTGTGTACTTAGATGGGGACCTTAGCCTGCAAACTTTTGGGGGTAAGAATTTGTAGAATAAAAACTGCTTTACTGATTTTAATGTAAAAAAAAAATAAAATTGTCATTGGTTTTCCATCTTAGTTTGAATTCAGAATTTCCTTTTTTGTTTCGCGTGTTTAACTTGTGCATTACCTTGTTTAATTTGTTATCCTATCAATTAATGTATTTTATTTTGACAGTTTAGCAAAAACCACGTTAGTATACAAATGGAACTCACTTTAAAGATTGCATGTTCTTTTTATTTTCAGGGTTCTTGGTAGTTTGTTTTAACTTTGTGGTGTTATAATTCTGTGTTTTGACAGTATACCTTTTCAACAAACAACAAAAGGCAATGTGAAAAACAGGGTAGAAATCAAAAAGGCCTTGAAGAAAAACGGTGCTTTTCAATAGAAATTAATTAAATTTTGAGCATATAAGACTTTCCTAACTACCGTGTTTCTTTACTGAGGTGATGCTGTGAAAGTGAAATGACAGTCCCAAAGAACAGAGTCTAACAGCAGAAGTCTTGTGCAACTTTGGAAGACCCGGGTTTGTTCAGACTGAAAGGCAGCGAGAGCAGACAGAAGAGCATTGCAGCAACCCTTTTGCAAGTTTTCAAATGCATGAAGGGTTGGTGATTTTTATGTCCGCAGAAGAAAGGGGTTTTACTAGCTTTAAAGACCAGACGACTTAGCAATATTTTAGGAAAAGCTTTCTTTTGAGATTTGTTAGGTGTTGGAACAGATTACCTAGAGACACTGGCTGAGTAAGGGCAAGTTTTTGAAGGAAGTTACAGGAGTATCTCTCAGGGGTGAAGCTTGTGACAAGAGGAAAGAAATGAGCTCTGTCCTGTTCCAACATTTTTATTTCATAGATGCCATGGGATTTAGTGACATTCCTACAAACTAGTGACTGGAACTGATGTTTTTATTGATAATAGAGTTTTCGGCATGTTTGTGTGTATCAACACTAGAAGTTACGGTCATGTTAGTAAATGGGTTGGCGTAAATACAGGCTGCTGCCAAAAAGGGAGGTGTCTCAGCTGCCTTTCCTCATTCACCACCGGTGCTGGGTTTCTTTTCAAGCTGGTTTTCAATTCAAGTGGGGTGACAAATATGCACAGCTTAGATGAAGGCAAATCTGTTCTTTTTGCAGCAGCAGCTGCTGCTCAAAGCGACTGGGGAATAGTAGCTTAAAGCTCTGCAGCCAAGGGACGGTCACTTACTGGGGTGCTACTGCAAGTCCTGACCTAGGGCCTTTTTCAGGAAAAAACAACAGGCTTGAAAGAGCAGCATAATAAAATACAGCTGAATGTCCTCTATAGCAAACTACGACCTTTTATATTAGCCTTAAGTGGAAGTGCTGAGTATTAAGTTCTGTCCACTAGGCTTTAGCAAACAAGCAAATGAAGCTATTCCAGTTTTCAACTTTGCAAAAAAATGATAGCTGGAGAGAGGTAATGAAGTCAGACAGTGTACATGTGCTGCTTCAAGTGGGGCTTTGCTTCCAGCTTTGTATCATTTGCAAAATTTACCAGTAATGGCAAGAAAATGAGTATAGAATTCAAAATAATCACACTGAAACATTAACAGTATCCCTCTGCAGTAGTGGTGAAAAATTCGTATCACCAGCAGGAATCATTTTGCAACGGGGAGAAAGTCTAAAGGAGGTAGAAGATAAAGGAGAAATCTTCCATTTGCAAATGAATAAAATGTTATAGCAATGTTACAAGGTAGATGTAAACTCCAGCCTAGCTAAAATTGTACCTTTAACATGGAACTTGTAGGATTAAACATGGTGCTCTGAAAAATTAGATAATCAGAACTAGTTAACTGGAGACCGGACCACACAATGCTACACAAACTGTAGCCAGCCCACACTTCATGGACTTCCAGAAAAAATATGTCTTTTCTTTCTTACTGCGTCCCCTTGCTCCCACTTCTGTGTACTTGCTGATTCAGTATAAAATCTTTTTTTTTTTTTTTTCTG
>VFFE01007199.1:5762598-5904201 GCA_008921705.1 Burhinus oedicnemus | reverse complement strand
GGTGTCGGGTCACCGGTGGGGTCCGGCGGTCGGCGGGGACTGCGTGCCCCGGGGGCACGGTGGCTCCGGCCGGGGAGGCGGTGCGGGGATTCAAGATGGTCTCTGGGAAGGGAAAGCCCGGTGCTGGGGGATCGGCGAGGGCTGCAAGTCTGAGTTGAAAGGGAAGATTTCTCCTAAGTGAGGAGAGAGTTTGCCATTTTGAGGGCTGAGGGTAGATAATTATTTTTTTTTTTCCCAAGCACACTGTAACCTGGTCTTTCTCTTGGAAAACTGTGGAGTGGAAAATGCCTCGAATTTCACAATTGCATGCAAATATGCATTAATGTTATCCAGATTCTTTCACTTAAGCACTTACCAAAAGCTGCTCCCTCAGTAAGTGTGCGACCATGCAAACGTTTATGTATTTGTTTAAACCCAGGCATGTGCATTTTTTAATGCTATGAGCCTAAGTTCTGCCATTTTTAATGCTTCCATTGACTTCAATGGGGTTACTTAAGGGATTAAGAACTTCTAGTATGATTGAGAATATGCGGGATCAAGCTGCTTTTGAAGACAAGACAAGATGTGTTAATTAAAAATATAGTCAGTTATAAGGCAAAGACAATTAACCCTCTTGATAAGCAGCTAAAAACTCAAATTATCCAAAGAATGATTTTAATTTTTTTTTTTCAATTAGGTGCTGTTATTGGAGAAATAGCCTTTGATAAGACCATATTTTCACATAAAATTGTGAGGCTCTTTTTATAGGTTCTTTCTCTCTGCAACTTTCCTATAGAAGGGAAGGGATTGGAAGCTGCATTCCTGGAAAAATACTCGCCATTCTTACAGTGAATCTTGCCCTCCTTTTTAAAAAATGAAATGTTGCATTTCTTCACATTCAGGCTGCTTCTCTAATCTTCCAGCACCAGTTATCTAAGGCTTTTCTCAAAACTGTCTTGAGTTTGTAGATTATTTTCTTCATTAAAAATCAATTTTCTCTTTTGACTTTCAGTGCCAAAACCTTGATGCAGTAAATCAGTTGAGGTTTGGAGATGGGGGGAGTCATGCCGCAGAAGCTATGCTCTGTTTCTTCCTCTCTTCCCCCGTTATTAAGAAAGTGTCATAACGGAGCGTGGTGCTAGACAGTATGGGTAAAATGACAGCACTCCATTTCCAAACGCTCAGCAAGTCCTGAGGGCTGTAATCAATACAGGTTTTTAGATTAAGCCTGGTAGGAAGTGATGCACAGTTCAGACGTGGTAAGAGAAGCTTAGGGAAGTGACTCAGTTTTAGAAGACCATTTCTTCCGTAATGTGCCTTCTAGCTTTTGCTGGACCCAGTCCAGCTTTGCTGTAAATGTGATGCCGTCACATGTGAATGCTGTATGAATCAGTTCTAATGTGGGACCATCAGCCTCTTCTAACCTCCGTCCCGTTCAGGAGACAAGGATAATCTCCTTTCTCTCCTCATCTGGTAGGGCTGTGCTGGCCAGTGCGGGGGCAGCATGGAAACATGCCGGTTCCTTGTTGCCTGTCTCGTCTTGGCCCGCCCGCTTGGCCTTTGAGATGATTTGGGATGCCCACAGGATGAGTGCTTAAATGGGCCCATAAAGCTTGAGGTTTGGCTCCCCCTTCTTGGTTTCATTCGACTGGGTAGTAATGTGACCCACAATGAAACTGTCTAGGCCATTCGGGATTTGCCAAATAAACATTGGGCTTCTCGTCAAACTGTATTTGCTGGCACATGCAAGCAAGTTAAGTAGTGCCAACAGATATTGAGTTGATACAGATATAGGAATTTTCCTCATTTGAGGAGGATTCCCTCTGAGAGGAGAGGAATTTGGTCATAGAACAGAAACGGGTACTGAATAAGTGCTTTACTTAAAGGTACTTTATATGACACGCGTCCACAGTCACAGGTGCACTGAGGAAAACACATTCTTGCTACGTGTTATGTTTTGGGGCAGGGGGTGTTAACTCAGTGAAAGAGGCTGTATGGTAATAACAAAGGGCACGCAGCCCCTTTTGGAATCATTGCTCTAAGGACTGCACTAATCGTACCATTTTTTACCAGCAGTTTAACAATTAATTCTTTGAACAGCCTTTCATATTAGATGTGGGACTGGTAAGCTGATGCACCTTCAACGTCTAAAGGTAATAGCAGTGTGCATAGGCATGCAAGTTCAGGTTTTTTCCTTTAGGGTTAGTATTTTGCTTATGTTTGTGTCACACCATCTGCAGCAAGACTCACCTCAAACTCCATTGGTCTGAATCGTCTCCTTTAGAGTTATTAGGGACAAGGGCTTCTTCTTAGGTTGCACATCAGCTGAGATGGATTCTCATGTGCTAAATGTCAGCCAAAAGAGCTATGCTAGGGTTAGAAGCTGCACAGTATTTCCTCTCCACACGTTGGAGTAAAGAAGGAATTGAGAATTTCTCAGCCCATCCTGGGACAGGATGGCCTTACGATAGCACACACGGGAAAGGACATACAAAGTGTCATCTGCCGAGACCTGTGGACATTATCTGGTCCTCTGTGACTTCTTCTCACGAGAAGACCTTTTGGATGCAGTGTGAACTTAAGGTTTTTCTTTGAAATGTGGGACACCATAATCCTGCTTGTCTTGTATTTAATGTTGAAAAGCTGTGTTTCTATACTAGCCGTGTAGAGCTAGAAAAATAAATGTTGTATGTAGTGCTCGGTTGACAAAAAATTGTTTGAAGCATTGAAATATTTAAAGACCAGAACACCCAATGGGACAGAAAATGAGCCCATGCCGTAAAACAGTGCCGTATGTAAAGAATCACTAGCCCCTGATGGTTACTGCTAATGTGATATTAATGTTTTTCTCGGGTAATGTAATACACCCACAGTATACAAGCACTGTAACAATAACAGTTGTAATCTTGGTTCATGGCCAAGGCACCCAGTTCAGATGGTGCAGTACGTTATAGAGAATACTGATGCTTTGTGATATTCCAATGGTTTATCAATAACTGGGGGCAAAAATACTTTTCAGTTTGCATAAATGCTAGATAGATTCTGCAGTCCTTCCTTGATCAAAATTCTGACTGAGGTACATGATAACTGTGCATATATCAGGACGGCAGAAGCAAGCCCTGCATTTACGTGGCTTTGGAATTTCAGTAGAAGCCACAGATGCTTTTCTGATTTATTGACAAAACAAGGAGGTTGGAAGAAGGGGAGGTTAGAGGGCATAAGGCTTGTGTGAATTTAGTCTTGTGGGAACACCCTAAGGAGACATCAGGCATGGAAGCAAACCTGCGCCCTTTGATGGAGAATGCAGTGAGTTCCCCGTAGGAGGAAAGAAAAAGCACCTTCAGAATCCTGAGAATAACAGATATTTCCATGATTTATGGCATTACTTCCATTGGAGACTATAAGGTCCCAGTACAATAAACATTCTGCAACCTGGGCATGCTAACCTTGTACCATTGCCTGAGACCTAGGAAAGAAATTAACTTTATTATAAACAGCTCTGAAGCTGAAAAACCTGGTTTTGTGTTCCGCCAGAGAGAAATGCAAAGGAAACTAATAGACAATGAAGAACTAAACCGAGTTTTATTTTCATACTTTTGCACTTGAATAGAATGTTCATTTGAATGAAATGTTTGCATACAGTGCTGTGTCTGCTGCAACCTGGCCCTGCCTGCCTTCCCTTCAAAATCTGAAGCAGTGAGCAGCATGGTATGGAGATGCAGACCTGGTGCTGCTAATGCGATTTAGGTCCAGAAGCAGTACAGGCATGCTTCCCCAAAGCTGGGGTTTATTATCTTAAGTGTTGTGCGTCCAATCGCTTTCAGACTACCGAGCTGTTATACAAGCTCTGTATCACTCCACTGTATGCGATGTGCCAAGGGCAGTCAGGTCCTGGGCATCACCGGGGTGCCTCATACTAGTGCAACACTTTCGGTAAATAGCATCAGTCATCAAGAAAGTATTTTCATACTATGAACAGGACTGCTTTTGTTGAAATTAGGAAGCACATTTTTGGAGCGGAGGATAATTTTCTGTTTCCTTTTGATAGAATAGGTTTGGTTTCCTGACAGTTCATAAATTTCCATAATTTTCAATGAATCTTCAAGCAACACTGGGTGAAATTCATTATTTGCAGAGGACAAGCTCAGAAGCCTTTTGCTGCTGATAAATGACATCCTAGTGTGATCTAGTGAGGTTCTATTGAATAGGGAAATGCATTTTGGTGACTGTTTCAGACATGAAAGTACTAAAAAAGACAAAGTTCACTGTGCACAGGGAAGAGCAATATTGAGGTGCACCTTATGAGGTGCAATGTCTGGGTTAAGCTATCCTAGTTCTTAAAGCTCCCAAATGGGCTGACTTGGAAGGCTGTAACAGGTATGCAGGAGGTTTTCTGCTCCATGCTGCCAATTTAAAGTCTCATCCACCTTCCAGACTTAAGTGGGTTAATGTCAATGTGGAATGCTCTTTGCCAGAGTCACACCTTGCAAAAAGTGCATGGAAAACTGCTGGATCAGTAATAAGATGGTGTTATATGTATAGAGTGCCTTTAGCTGAAGATTTTGTCTCTGTTGCCATTACTGTGGCTTGCCCTGTGCAAGGCAGAGTGAATGTTATCCTCTACACATCTGGCAGCCAGTGGTTGAGCTTGAGTCTGTACCCTTTTGTATCTAATCCTGCAAGACCCAGTTTATTCAAGATTTCCTGTAAAATCACTTTCGGCTGAGTAAAGTCCAAGAGTGTAGGTCTGTCTCTTGGCACTGAGTGAAACAAGACATTTAGCCATGAAAGCAGCAGACCTTCAGAAACCACAAGGGGACAACTTGTAGGTTCCATGTTAAGGACATTTTCTTAAACTGAGAATGAAACAAAGGAAAGGGTTTTGTTTCTTCCTGATCTTCCGTCTTTTTGAAGTTAACAACTGTGGAGGTTCTTTTATTTTCATCCAGGTTTTTCATACAATTGGTCAGTACATCAGAATATCTATTCAGTATTGGCACTATTTTTTTCTCAGTATCACTTGAGTATAAAATGTTTTTTTGTGGCTTTTACTAGGCCAGAAGCTTCTAGTTTTCTGTGTGCATCTTTATGCATTTAGAAATGTACGACCTGATTTCTTTAAAATGACTTTTATAGATAGTAAGAAAAAAAAATGTACAATGCAGAGATGGTAGATAATGTGTTTTAAAATTAATGTTCTGAAAGCTCAAGAAGTTCTACTGTGATAATTCAACATATCAATCCATTTCTGCATTAAATCCTAGAACAAGGTTATAAAACAAATCTTAATGAAACCCATTCAATGGAGAATTTGTTAATGCATTTTTGTAACTCATATAGCTAAAAGTGAGCAGGGAGTTAGGTCTTGTCAAATGCTTTTAAAGCTTTTGATTGGCTATAATCAGTAGCTTTAATCTATAATGGCTATAATCAGTAAATCAAATGGCTTCTTTAAACTGATGGAAGACCCATATGATCGATGCAACTAAAACATGCTTTTTCCTGGATTTCTTTTAAGATCAGATGGGGGGGAGAAAACCCCGACCAATTAAATTGTGAAGTCTCACTGCTAAACAGTATTTTGTCCTTTATTAAGAATGGTGCAACGTATGACACTTACAACTCATGAACTTTATAATTTCTGAAAATTATCTCATGCTAACGTCGTATTTGTCTAAATGTCTTTTATTTATTTTTTTAACTTTCTCGGTCTGGACAGTACTTCAGGGACAGGCAAAGAATGATGCTATGCGTAAAATACATATGACAGCTTTGGTGCACTTTCCATTTCAGCTATTCTTGTTCCATTGTTCTGCACGGATTTGTTTTATTTTTAAAAAATACAGATAATTATGAAGATTTTTACAGCTACTAGTGTTGGAGGGATGTATTCTTTTCAATTTAAACTTTTCTCATGGTAGAGGCCTACTGTGAAATATTTGCTATAACAATGCAAGGTAACAAATGTTGAGATAGAACCAGTAGTTTTTATCTATACTGCTGGCTGAAATTAGCATTAATTTTCTGTAATGATTCAAACTGAGTCACTTGAAGTTGTTGTTTTAGTTAGTGCCTCTTTTGTTGTTTGTGGTAAGTATGATGAAATACATTTTTCAATAATTCTTTTCAGCCTGTATTGCACTGTGCTCTGGAGTACACATGACAGTGTAAGTCATGTTTGAATAAAGCATGAAATGCCTGCATTCAGTGGCTTGTGTTCATGCTGTAGCAGGCAAGGAGCTTTTAAATCCATTTTTGCTTCTGCAAAGTAAATAGTTATATAAAACTTTTATAAGACACGTAAGCTCAAATGAACCTATCTATAGGGTTTTATAATATGTTGTTTTGTGAGTGAGGCTACAGCTTAAAATAATTTTGTCTCGATATTAAGGATGTGCCATTTTGAGGCCATTATATCATTATTCTATATAGAGATCAAGTTGTTCAATGGGATATTTAAACACTGACGCACTCCCACTCTAGGAATGAATACAAGGAGATACTGAGTGGATGTGTGTATCCATGTAACACCATTGACTTCTACAGGAGAACGTGGGTGGAAGAGCAGAATTTTGTCCTATTACTTTTATTCTACTATGTGAATAGTCTTTGGGTGCTTTGAGCAGCTCTATACTTGCTTTGAATACAGTTACAGCACTTCTGTTAATGTGAAAATTTGGTTGGTTCCTGTCTCTTTCGTCCCTGAAGTGTGAGCCTTGAATCCCATGTATGCAAAGAAAGGATTGAATAGATGCTTGAAATTCAGTTTGACTTACTTGTACTGATTTAGGGCTGTATTTTGATCTCAGAAGTTACATTTGAACAATGTAACTAATCAGTGTGACTAAATGCTGCTGTTTTACTTTTTTCAAAGCTAAGACTAAATATGAGTAAAACCTCATACATACCTATCCTTTGCAAATCGTTAAAGCAAAAACACCATACGAACTGTGTGACTGTAGCAATTTTGACAGCCTACTTATAAACAATGTTCTATTTCCATGCGTTGTGTTCCTTACTAAAAATGAAACCATCTCTTTTTTCCCCCATATCCAAATGATGCTACTTGTGATGCAAAGTCACAAGTTTGTAAATACCAGGATTGTTTAGAAACTCATCTGTTTCTTGTACTTAAGCTCTGTGATACGGTCCTTAATCATACAACAGTTGCACGTGATTTTTGCTTGCTGTGCATTTCTTATGCTGGCTGTTAGATAGCACCTATGCTGCTTTATGCCCAGCTAATGGAACAGTAGCTAAGGAGGCACTATCCCCGCCCCCCTTATCCCCAGTGACTATGAGTAGTGTAAGAAACCTATTTACTAAGCAGTTCTTTTAGTTCTGCCGTAGCGGTGGTTTGTGCTGTGTAATGCTAGAGGTCTAGGTTTGCTCCACTGAAAATCCATGGGAGGAATTTGAGACATGATAAAAAAGACATACTGGTCTCCATAATCAGGGTTATGTCCTCACCCAACGTGATGAAGGCTGTGGTCTTGTATGAGGAGGCCAATTTCTGTTCTATTGGGGGCTGAATGGAGAATTAGCAAGTTTGGTGAGGAGTAGGTCTTCCCACCACAGTGAGCCTGATTCTCCTTTCACTGATAGGGGAATAAATGAGGAGCAAATCTTTTGAGTTTTGTATTTGTGTGATGACTGTGGGAAAAGATACTGACATATTTAAATGACATTTGTGCATAGCACCAACCTGAGCACGCTTGGGGGGTGCTTTGACAAACCCGCATATGTATTTGAAAGTGCAGCGGGCACCAGCCTCTGTTGTTACTGAGGTCTGCGCTACAACACACTGAGCAGAGGTTTCCTCTTGGTTTCCTCTGCGTGCTCCTTCTGTGCAGGCAGCAATGTGGGAACGTGCCTGGCAGCGTTCTGGGAATACGTCTGGCTGCTGGTGTCTGACCTGCCAGTGTGTCCCTGAAGAGGGCCCGTGTGTCACTGAAGGGACAGGGAAGGCAGAACTGGGGTGCTGGCCTCTGGAAAGAGGTGGGGGGGCTCAGCTTGGCAAGGTCCACCTTACAGGAGAGGCTGGGATGCTATGGGTGCGAATGTGCAGCAGTGCAGGGGAACGGTAGGGAGGAAGCATTTCAGTAACTTGCTCCATGCTCTTCGCAAATGAGGTGACCTCTCCTTGGTCAGCTAGTCCTAACCAGCTACACGTCTGTGAGGTGCTCCTTGTCCTCAGGCATTTTGGAGGCTTGGCAACAAGATTTGGTATATACGGTAGTTTCAGTGAAGGCGGGTACTCTAGAGACATGCTGTTGCTGTTGTTAAAGGATTGCTGTTATTTGGAAAGCCATTTTCTGTTTCTTCTGTGATGATGTATTTTGTGAGTGGAGGAAAGTACTAGTTTCAGTGACTGAGCAAAATCCAGTCTTACGTTTTGGAAGGAGTTAAAATGTTTTTCTTGTTCCTTTAAAGCTACTGTGACTAGTTTAAAGTGATAATCCAAAACGGGTCTGACATTTGAGTGTGTAAAGGCTGATGTGTGGATATACTGCACTGAACAGAACTGACTTGGGGAAAATGCAGGCTGGAAAATATAAAGTGGGGCACTTCACGAAGTAACCAGTGCTGCAGACCCTCATCGCAGAAGCCCGCCCTGCTCATGCAAGTAATTTTGCTGCCTTTGAGATGCTACAGTTCTTACTTGTGTTTGTGTAGCATGAGGTGGTCTGTGCTGTGCTTTGCATATTTCTATGCCTCCCAACGGTCTTGCTCAGACTGTGCCAAATGCAGTACAAGCCAGAACCCTAGGTCTTCTTTTATATGAGCCTGTCCTCTCCAGATCCTAGCTCAATTCTTCTTGGAGCTGATAAGGTGGGCCAATGATGCTTACCAGCTTCTCCTTGGGCCAGGCAATACCGCTAACCCAATTGACATTGTGATAGAAATTGATTTCCTGGTAAGGGAGTCCTTTGAGTCCTTTCAAGGACGTGCCTCAAGTCACTAAATAGTTTGAGTACTGCAGCTATTATATGTACATTTTACCCCAAGTCTTTGAAGAGAATTTAGCAGTGGATTTATTCATGGTCTTCCTCTGACCAACTCCTTTCCCAGCCTTGTTGATCCACAAAGCCAAGAGGCTTTGCCCTGTGATGCTCAAAGAGTTCACTAGAGCATCCCTCGTGCTTGTTGTGCAACAAAGCCACAGCTGTTTCCTGGCCTCTGGGACCGTGTGTCCCTACAGATGGAGAGGCAATATTTGCCTCAGTGGATGTTATTTAATATTTTCTTAAGTTAGGAACAATTGTTTAACAGATTATGAGCTGTCTCCAAGCAGCATATTGTCACAGACGTCAATGCAATTGAATGTAAATGATAGCAATGAGAACAGCCCTTCCACCTCCGGGTTATCTGTCAGAATAAACTGTGCAGGGGAGTTATAAGTGGGAGTCCTTATTTTATGCTGTGTCTTGCCAGTGTTTGCACAGGCAAAACGCTGTTGTCGGAGACACTCCTGAAGAAATGTAGGCACAGAACCACCGTTGTGTCGTTGTTTTGTCTTTAAAGAGAGCTGGGGAGAGGAGTGAGTAACTGGAAAGAAATTCCTATTTGTCTCCAAGACACTATTTGCAGATGCTGGGGCTCCCACTTTGTGGGCTGTTAGGCCATTGTGAGATTTTGGGGGGGGGGGGGCAGGGAAGGAAAAAAAAAAAAGCGGGTACAGGAAGTTTTGAAACCACCAATGCAGATCATCTCTCCCTTTGAAACAAAATCAGGAGCAAGGGAATTGATCATCCTGAGCCTGGTAGCCTCCCGAGGAAAGCTGGCAGAGTGGTGGGTTGGAAACCTCTTGGCTGGCCTAGCAGTTTGGATGGTGCTACACTACAGCTTCCCTCGGCTGCCTGGCTGCTGTGCTCACAGGGGCCGATGGCTTCTCTGCAGGCTTTCAGCTACATGGGGAGCTCCCAAGCACTGGCCCCTGCAGGACAGTTTTTTGGATCTAGGGATCACCCCAGGGCAAGCACTAAAAAAGTGTGGGAATGGAGCTGAAGGAGCAAGCCCAAAGATGAGGCAGGGGTATGGTGTTGACTCCACAGAATGGGTCCAACTTCAGTATTTACTTCCTGTGTGCTTGTAAGCCATTTAAAGCCTGGATCAAAGAAGGGTGAAGATGCATGAAATGGGAACTAGCTAGAAGTGAGACACACTTATAAAACATCAAAACCCCTGACTTGCTCTTTGAATTGATAGGTGCCCAAGTTATTGTCTTTAAAGCTTTGTAGGTACGTAAAGATCTCAGCTTGGTTGTAACTCGCAACTAAATCCAACCTGGACTCCCCAATGAAGCATTCTACCTCCACCTCCTGGAGAGGCTCACCCAATGTAGACTAACAGGATTGCCTAATAGGGATGAATAAAATACAACAGCCAAGTCACAGTGACTTAAAAACTCATATGGTGAGGATGTTGGCATCCGTTCTCTTCGGTAGCTTGGTAATTAGAACAGTCATTCAGGAGTTGAAATGAAGGCTGCGTTTTCAGTGCTGTCAGGTAGCCCCACATCTCGTAGGAGAACACCCAAACTGTTAGGCTGTCAGCGGAAAGGGAAGTATTTGCATGTTCTCTCAGCATCCTTTGGAATTTGCCAGTCCAAAAAAAATTAGGCTTCATTGGGCCAAAAGGTAAGCAAGTGGGAATGTCGTTCTTTAGCTCCTGCAATAATGGCAAAGAATCTTGGGAATTATCTGTGAGAACTGGGCTTATGTTAAAATACTAGGTATTGCAAGAAATATAGGAAAGGGAAAAAAACCCAATCTTTAAAATATCCCCTTTTTTCATTGTTTTCTGTAGTTTAACTTGGGCAGGTTTCTATTTGCTGTCCTAATATTTTTCAGTTCTGTCTCACCAACACTACACACCAAGCTTCCAGCTCCCAAGTCTTTTAAGAGCTGGGCATCTAGGGCCTAGGCTGTAGCAGTCTTGCCGTTTGGTGCTTAAATCCTCTTGTGGACTTAGTGATTTGTTTTTACCTGTGAAAAGGGGATAAGATCACTGTCATACCTGGCAGTGCTCTTAGCGTACGTACCTAATGTTGCGAGGCTAGATAAAAGTAGGATTAGCACAGTAATGGTCATCAGAAAAGTGCCCTGTATGGCTTTTAATTAAAAAAAGAGATTATTTATCCGAAGAAAGTGTTGAGGTTTAAGCATGAAAGGAAGGCCACTGCTTAAGTTAATAGAAGCTCTTCAAGGAGCTCTTGAGGACGTGGAGAGAAGGGGAGACGGTGAGAAGGAATGCATGCATGAAATAACACCATTCGGATCAGGGCAGGACCTGGCCTAACATTTGTATTTGCATATTTTTTTGTCATTTTTTTGTACTTCCTGATGAAAATTTAAAAATATCCTAACACAGTGCAATGCAGTGTTTATAACAGACACTCAAAAGCACTTGCTTTAGCAATGAGAAATGACTTGGCTTACTTATTCATAGGAAGGGGTAAAAGACATGTATTGTTTTTGGAACAAAGTGCTTCAACCAAGCAAAACTCATGGTATTTAAAAGAGGCTGTGAGAAACAAAGCAGTTAAAATGTCCTGAAGTTATACTACTGGTATATTTCATTCTAAAGAGTGTGTAAAGATACACTTAATCATGCTCATGGGATTGGGCAATGGATTTAGATAGCTGCAGGAATGTTTTATTTAAACCCACTTGAAGTTTGCAACAGGACAAAAGATTTTGAAAGGGAAAGTTAAAATAAATAAAACTCTTTGTAATTAATAGGTAAAATGTCTTGTTTGTGTCACTTGGTTGCAGGAAGCATTAATGACAGCTATGTATGTTTGAGCAGTTGGGGTTAGATCCTGAAAAGTAGACAGCATAGTGGACTCCCTTAAAGGCTGTCCTTAAATATGGATGCCTCTTAATCTCACGTGGCTGCTCAGCCTGTCTTTCAGAAGCCAGAGGGTCATTGCAGCTGTGAAAGGAGCCACCACCTCCTCCTGCCTGCCAGTGCCCAAGCAACAGCACTGCTGTCTGTCCTGTCACAGGTGTAGTTAGTTGCCTGCACAAGAGCCAAAGCAGCAGAGAAAAGCAAGGTCTGGGCCCAGCGTTGAGTATGTTCATAATTTGAATGAGATATCGATCATAAAAAAAGTAGCACATGCAGATCCAGTGAGAATGGAGGTGTGAATCCTACTCAGATTTTTCTTACTGTTTGAAACTCCTTCTGGCTTGTACAGTAAACAAAAAGTTCTTTCTACTGGTGTAAGTACTAACCCTAGTTGTCTGGTGTCTAGTTTGGAGCACTGTGCTGTACACGTCACACAAGAAGTATTTGAGCTTGTGTGGCCAGCAGTGAAGGCTGTATTGAGAGGAGCCACTGCGTCTACATTCAGAAAGGAGAAATATTGCTCGCGTGCTGTTTTGGCTGTGTCTAAGAGGCTTCACGTTCAAACTGAGTGTCATGGTGGATCAGTGCATGTGGCACAGAGGGAAACAGTTTGGTGAATCTGTCCTCAGTCAAGGGATGAATTTCACCTCCTTAACCATGATGTGTTTCAGTTGCATAAAACCATCCTCTTAAGCTTTGCATGGGTAATTAATATTTTTTTTTTTAATAAGGATTTACTTAAAATTAAAACTGGGAATAGTCCTGTTGACTGCAGTGGGAATAGTATCTGGGAAAAACTGTGCAGGGACTGAAGCAATCAGGATTGGGTCCTGAGATAAGTATTTTCTCTAATGCAGCCATAGCCTTGTCTAACGTCTAACTGATGTGCTCTTTCAAACAGATACTAATTTTGTCTTGGGTAATGCCCAGATAGTGGATTGGCCCATTGTCTACAGCAACGATGGATTTTGCAAGCTATCAGGATATCACAGAGCAGAAGTTATGCAAAAAAGCAGCACCTGCAGGTATTTGAGAACAGATTTATTTTCTGTTAAATAGCTTGTAGTATTGTGCTTGTTGCTTGAGGAGAAAAGTAATCTGTTTATTCCAGTCTTGTCTTTTGCCTCCTGGGGCTGCATCTGTCAAATACGCTTTCCAGGTGAAACAAAATCAAAGAAGGACTATTTCTAAATAGGTCCTTTTCACACTGTAAACAAATGGCTTTGTGTCTTTGTCTAGTATCTGACTTAAATTTCTTGTTTTATTTGTAGTTTTATGTATGGAGAGCTGACAGACAAAGATACAATTGACAAGGTCCGGCAAACATTTGAGAACTATGAGATGAACTCCTTTGAAATCTTGATGTACAAGAAGAACAGTAAGTAGCTGATTGGTTAGTTCCTTAATGTAGTTGTGCAAAGTTGTTTTAAATTCTAATGTAAGCTGCAAGTCTGTCAGGCTGAAGGACTGTGCTTTATCTAGGGCTAAATAAGCCCCATACAAAGAAGAAATGAGAACATTAGGGATGAAAGTCACTCAGGGAGGCAGATAGAGCTCTCTAATTTGTTCTGAGTTTAGAGCAATTTGTGTGTGATGCTTTAAGACAACACCCAAGATTCCATCAGCAATGATAATACACAAGCTAGGTTTGTGCAGATGGTTTCTGTTAGAGAGAATATACCTTTTCAATTTTTAAAAATTTGATAAAGCAAAACCAGTATTTAGATACTGTTTCGGAATAAAAAGAACCCATCTTTTGTTCTGGAAGCTGAACAACTACTGATGTTTTCAGATGAAACTGTCTTTTGTTTTGGACAAAAATTCCTTAATTGGGATATGATTTTTTTTCTAGGAATTTCAGTCTGTCTGTAACTCTACATCTCAGCAAATGAACTGCTTGCCCAAAACACGTTGCCCCATCTAGTGTGGACTATGTCATGGCACAGTTGTTGTCATCTGCTTAATGTCACCTGAAGTGTAAATACACTGAGGTCTTCAGCCTGGCCAAATGTTAAGCTGAAAGTCTGCATTCTGTAACTTACTTTGCTCTTCACAATTTTGCCTTCTAATAATGAAAATGGTAGTGTCTGTGTACAGGGGAGGGTACCTTGCGGAAGCAGCCTGCTAGCAGCTCCTTCCCATTACAGCTGTAATGATCAATTTGATAAGTTCTACATTAGTGGGCGTGGGGGACTTTAACCACAAAATATAACTTAAACTGCTATGATGTAATTTTTGACAGTTAACCTCATTGCTGCTTTGTTTCTTGTTAGAAAGACCGGTTTTCTAGGGAAAGGTTATCCAATCTATCTGTATGTATGAACCGTTGGTATTTCTGTTGAAATGACCAGCTAGTACCGATGGAGGTTGGTGAGAGGACCACAGGCACTTCACAAAAGCTAAAAGATAATGTTTATGTATGCTAGTGCTGATCTGTGGATATGTGGAGCTGCTTGTTTTCTATCAGAATTAATCTGTTCTTCTAAGAAGTGGTAGTGCCAAAGTACATGGAATTGGTTTTTTGTCATCTTTTAGAGCGAAAGAAAACCCAACCTTGAGAGATTTTTGCTTCATCTCTCTTCTAGTGTTTTTCTTCTCTTTTTAGCCTGTTCAGAGCACCATGACGTCTCACGTTGTGCCATTAGTCAGGGCTTTTCTGGAGCACAGCTTTGCTGGTCCAACTTATTTGAAAAGCTGTATGCGCTATCTGAATGGCCTTGTTTTGTGCTTCTTTCCTTCTAGTGTTATCTGCCTCCAGTGTTCACCTATTTCTTAAAGCTGATTTCTGTTTCTAGCTCAGTTAGTGGCTGTAGGGACATATGCAGCTCATATCTATGCATCCAAAGCCAAGTAAATAAGCTGCAGTCATGGGATCTAGGAGGGTCTGGAATTCTCTTAGTTAACAGTGATTTGGCACCAAGAGGCTATGCAGCTACTCTTCTGTCTTTGCTGCAGCATATGGCCTGTAGTAGAGCCTGGGGCCTCTGTCTTTTATGCAGATTTAAAGCAAGGTAACCGTGGAGTGAGGAATGTTTCCTGCCCTGCTGCGCGCTTCCCTGAGGAGAGGCGGCCTGGAACAAAGTCCAGCTGTGCAGAAGCTGTGCTGTGCGACATGCCAAAAAGCAGAGCTGCGATGGTTCTGTGTGTGTGCAGAAGGTCACAGGCACGGGAAAAAGGAAAGCGCAGAGCTTGCTTTTAAGTTTTAACAAAACGCAGTGCTCTTATGTTTGTTAGATTCCTAGCTTTAGAGGTACATTAACTACTGTTGCAGAGACTGACTAATAACGCTGGAGAGTTGTAACTGAAGAATACCAAAAAGGGGACATCCTGGAGCTTTTTCTCAGAAACAGCCGCATCATAGAAAAACACTGGCTTGTTTACCAGTCACCAGCACCCAGACTGTGAAGTGGTCTTGCCTTTGTGGTCACCCTACCTCTGCCTGCAGCTATGGCAGTTGCCTGCTTGGGCAATGAACGTGATTGGTTTCAACCTACTCTCAGTTTGAAGGTTTTGGAAAGGACCCTGAATTTGTTAGACATCTTTTTTTCCTGCTCTTTGTTTCTTTTCTTGTCTCTCTAGTCTTCCCTTATTCTATTTTTCTTCTTCAGATTAGCCAGTAAATGAGACAGGAAATAGATTTTAGTTGTTCTTTACCTGTCCATTCCCTCCCTATAAACTAGCAGTCATGATAAATAGCAAGTTTTTCTTCCATTTTTGTGTTGTTGAATAATTGGTACATTTTCCACAGCCTGCACATTTAATGTACTTCTAGCTGTTTTAACAATACATTCTCTCTCCTTTCAGGGAAACAAGGAAAACAAAGCAGGAGTTTCGAGTTAACTATGGTGTTGCTAGTGCAGGTCAATCTTCATCTTGTATCTTTATGAGCAGCAGTGATCTCTCTCTTTCTCTGAGTAACAATTATGTCCTGATCTTACACTAGACATGTCAACAATAGATTGAGACATTTAATAATGCTACAAGAAGTGATAGGCTTTTTTTTTTTTTATGACGCTGCACTCTCAATGGTGGTGACCTAGTGCTAGTATTTACTCAGTTGTCTGATAATACCTCATTCAGATATTGATAGGTACAGTATATCTAGCAGCTTCATTGCAGTTCACAATATCAACTCTAGAAACAATGTAGGTTGTAGTACTCAGAATAATGATACAATTTTCTGCCTTCATCATGTTTACGTTTATGGATACTGTCTCTACCCTGGCCTCCCCTTTCTCTGTCCCTCATCCAAAAGTGACTATCCCCTCCCCCTTTTCAGAACTTGAAGTTAAGATGTGGTAGAGATTTGATGGTTGCTTGGGCTCGGCCCTTGATTACTTAGCAGATATGTGATGATCATTGTTATTCTCTGGAAGAATTGCTTCCAAGAAATGCAGAGCTCCTTCAGGATAATTGGAAGCAACTGGAGCAAGCAGGTGCATAGCCACCAGGTTTTTGTCATTGTTGCTCTGATGCCATCCTGTTGCATTCAGTGGAGATTCGTGGTCGTACCTGGAAGGAGACAAATTGAAAGCTTTCTTTAATCTGGACTGCAAAATGACAACAGACAGGTTGACAGTAATTTTATGTGGGAGCTTCAGTTCCATTGTTTGATTAGATCTGAGTGTCCAGTGATGCTGGATGTACTGTTTATTTTTATATGGGGAAAATCAAAACATTGCTAAGTCTTACTGAAATTGGTGGAGTTATGTTTACTTACACCAAGGAAGTGTATGGCCTAACGTGTCAGAAAATATTTTGTGTCTAGTCTTAGTCATATCTTAACTTATCTGAAGTGATGCAGCTTAAACATCTAGCTTCTTATGAGACTTTGACAGCCATTTGTTAGGTTTTTACACTTTATGGACAGCCTCATAAACTAAAATGGCTGAGTAAATTAAACTTGGACTTTCACTGCCTGGTTTTCCATCTACGGCATAGGTCTGGGTTACAAGCAGTGCAAAAGCAGGCTTCTTCTAGACACACTTGCTTCCATGATTGGCTGAGGTAAATTTTTGTAAGAATATAAGTTTACTTGCTTCTGTCTGCCTCTGAAGAGGTGGTGCCCATTTGAAATCTAACCCCCTTTTCTATGCAGTACTTCATCTACCTCAGTGGAAGAATATCTGAAGTGGGCTGGATTCTTCAAAACTAAAATGCATGAAGAGTTACAAAGTGTCTCCAAGTGTCCCCTGTCTGAGCAAAGACATTCCCAGTGCTCCCAGTGCTGCACAGAGTGATAAGACACCTTTTTTTTGTGTGTGTGTTTTATTTTCTCAGAGGTTTTCTACAGGTGAGGCCAGTGGAATGGCAGCAGCCAAGGGGTTGGCTGTAGGTAATTATTTTGCACACTGCAAAGTGGTTTGGATAAGCAGTAGCTCTTCTCTGAGTACCTATATTATAGTGAGAATCCCAAAGGCTGGACTTCGCTTTCAATTTGTGCTGGGGTTCACTTCCCTGTTTTTCTGGGTGCTTGAATAATTAAGAAATTTAATACCATGAATATTTGTGTGGGGTTTTTTTGTTTTGTTTGTTGGATATTTTTTTAACACACACACCATCCTCCCACAGTATAGTAGAAGGGTTTTAGATGTCAAAGAATGACAAATAAGCTCAAAATAGTGATTTGGTAGATTCTGTTTGCACTTATCTTTGGGACCAGTGCTTTCTACAGAGGTTAAATAACAAACAACCCCATTCTAATTTATAGAGAGCAAAATTCGCTTCAGGATGGTAGACCTGCGATTGCCCACCACTAGGGAGAGTTTCTCATAACTGTTGTTGTTTAAAACCATTTATATTTGTATGTGCTGTGCCTCTAGTGTCTCCAGATGGAAACATTTGCTAAACCAAATCATTGCATAGGACCAGACGCTGGAAAGAATGAGGGTGTTGAAGTGGCATGCATTATCCTGAGCCTCCCATTGCAACCTAGCTCCATACTTGTCAAGGAGTATGCACACTTGCATCTCTTCTTCTGTGAAATCCATATGCATGAGTTCAGATACCTTTAGCAAGGTCAAATCTAAGTATTTTGGATTCATAAAACTGATAATTCCCATTGATTTTGTCAACTTCAAATGTGTTGGCAAGCCAGACCTGCTGTCATCTCCTCAAACATATACAGGACAGTAAGACTTTCCAGTAGTAATCCTTACATATTTTATCTGGGGTAAATGGAAAGAAGATTTCAAGACTTCCCTGTGTCTCCCCCTTCCTTATGCTCACTTTCTGTTCTTCAGAGAACTCAGAATTGGGTAAACCATATCAACGCTGCTGCAGTATAAGTGTGTGTGCTGAACCTTTTTCCTACTGTGTTGTTTCAGTGTCATAGGAGAACCCCTGTGTGTAGCGATTCCACCTTTGGGGACTGAAATTGATTTTCCTTATCTTAGCATGTAGAGATCTGACCTTTAGAAGCATTAGCTGCCATAGCATAGCAGCACCAGATGTAGAAAACATGAAGGTAA
Source organism: Burhinus oedicnemus (assembly GCA_008921705.1). NCBI lineage: Eukaryota > Metazoa > Chordata > Aves > Charadriiformes > Burhinidae > Burhinus > Burhinus oedicnemus. The sequence continues at coordinate 5,885,899 of VFFE01007199.1, read as the reverse complement.
CAGCTTTTAAAGTGCTGGAAATGTATTTGAAGGTCTATTAGTATTGGCACAGAGTGGTGAGCTACACACTGAGTTGGTTTGTTCTCATTCAGTGCACACTGTCTGCTAGTAGGTAGAGTCTATAGGAAGACTTTTGGTCTTTGTCTTACATGGTCAAATGTCAGAGGCTCCTCTGTGCTCCCAGTTAAAATCTGTGTGGATATAGTGGCTTGCCTAACTCTGATCAGACCTCATCAGCTGGTTTGCTAATTTGATATCACGGAATCACGGAATTTTCAGAGTTGGAAGGGACCTCTAGAGATCGTCTGGTCCAACTCCCCTGCTGACGCAGGAATGCCTAGAGCACATTACTCAGGACTGCATCCAGGCAGGTCTTGAAAATCTCCAGAGAAGGGGACTCCACAACCTCCCTGGGCAGCCTGGTCCAGTGCTCTGTCACCCTCACCGTAAAGAAGTTTTTTCTTAGGTTTGAATGGAACTTCCGATGTTCCAACTTGTGCCCGTTGCCCCCCCGTCCTGTCACTGGGAACCACTGAAGAGAGTCTGGCTCCATCCTCCTTCAGCCCACCCTTTAGATACTTAGAAGCAAGAATAAGGTCTCCCCTCAGCCTTCCCTTCTCCAGGCTAAAGGGTCCCAGCTCTCTCAGCCTTTCCTCGTAAGGGAGATGCTCCAGTCCCCCAATCATCTTTGTTGCCCTACGCTGGACTCTCTCCAGTAGTTCCCTGTCCGGCTTGAGCTGGGGAGCCCAGAACTGGACACAGTATTCCAGTTGTGGCCTCACCAGTGCCGAGCAGAGGGGGAGAATGACCTCCCCCGACCTACTGGCCACACTTTTCCCTATGCAGTCCAGGATTCCATTGGCCTTCTTGGTGACAAGGCTCACGCATAATTTCCTATCTACCAGGACCCCCAGATCCTTCTCCTCAGAGCTGCTTTCCAGCAGGTCCACCCCTAACCTATATTGGTGCCTAGCATTCTTCCTCCCCAGGTGCAGGACTCTACACTTGCTCTTGTTGAACCTCATTAGGTTCTTCTCTGCCCAGCACTCCAGCCTGTCCAGGTCACGCTGGATGGCAGCACGGCCCTCTGGAGTGTCAGCCACCCCTCCCAGATCGGTGTCATCAGTGAACTTGCTGAGGATACACTGTCCCCTCATCCAGGTCGTTGATGAATATATTGAACAAGATTGGACAAACTATTTGGTCTGTGTGGGACAGAGAGAAACAATCTCATACCGAGTACTTGGGCATAAGTGAAACTCCTAAAGGGGTGACTGTAATGGTCAGCCATGCTGTTTGTATAACTGAAGTCCTGCTGTCTGCATCACTGCATGTAGGAGTTGGTGGAGACCCAGCACATGCTTCTGTCCTTTCCATTTCCATACTGCTTGACTGTTTACCTTCAGGGCAATACCTGTCTGATGACTGTTTGACTGAAACATTATCAAGTAATGCAGAGGTTGTGCTGCTTTGAGGAAACTTGACCCATTCAGTAAGGGCACTGAAGATGTCAGCTGAATTGTCAAAACTTTTTTTTTTCATTATATTTATAAACTAGTTTTGTTTCACTTTGTGGAAAGAAAAATTGCTTATTGCAGTTTTATTTAAGCAATGTGCTTTCTGTAATTTTGAAAAACAGCTGGTAAATTGACCTCTGATTAAATGGTTCAAGGTATGGAGAAAGAGCGCATCTAGACAGTGAATTTGATATTCATCGTAGCCTATTTTTGTTTGACAGGAGGGAAAACTGAAGGAGGGGTCATTGGTATGGTTAGAGGGAGAAGCTGGAATAGACCTTTAATGTCTCATTCACTTTGATACTATGAGAGTTTCTGAAGGACCTCAACCAAAGTTAAATAGCATGTTTAATGCTGGTGTTCCTGCTCAGCAAGGGGCTGAACATATTGCTGTTGAAATACACAGGACTGGAAAAGAGGAAGGGGAAGGGACAGTAGTATTTGTATTACAGATGGGAAATTATAAGGTGTGGAGACGTTTACTGTGTGTTAGTCTGAAGAAGACTTGGGACCTGAATCACAGCTCTTAAAATTGTCTTGCCTTTAAGGCAACACTGTAAGTACTGTACTTAGGCCAGCGAAAACTATTAAGAGCCACACGTTTTAATTCTGGAATTAGTTACGCAATTTTGGTTCCATGAGACAGGCTAGTCCTATGGCTACAGTCAGAAGTTCAGTGTAGATTTTAATTTCTTCCCAGTTGTTCACACTGCTTCTCCACCAGCTTTGAAGTGACATTCCCTTTTCTAGCAGGATTGGTCCTTTGCCATTAGACAAACGCTGGATTCTTTCACTGTTGATTGCAAATCTAACAGAAGCCAGCGTGGCTCACAAGTGTTTACTTCTTTGTTTGTGCATTGGCATTATCATTGAGCTTAGACAGTGAGAGTTTGCCAGGACTGAACACAAAATGTAAATGACAGTAGATGTATTGTTGGAAACACTGGTAAACAGTTTCTGCGTGGCTGTACGTCAATGCAGACTGGGGGCATATGATGAAGTTACTCCTATTTTGCTATGAGAGCTCTGAAACATGCTGCAGTTCCACTCCCTGAATAACCCATACACCGAATCTGAAAGTCACATTTTTCATTAAAATGGCCTTGTTTGTGCCTCTTGCCGGTCATGATTGTCTGGCTGAGCAGGGGCATCGGCTTTGACACCAAGTGTATGAGCGCTGCCTGTAGGAGGTTGAAATTCTAGTTTCCGACCTGATTTATAAGTGGTTTATACTTCAAGCTTTCCTGTTTAATAGTTAAATAAACTGTTTAATGTTTAAAAAGTAAAATTCTTCTGATAATTAAACCAGTATGCAGGCAAAAAGCTGAGCTCAGCCACATCTTGGCTAAGCCTTTCAGTATGTTCTCACAGTTCAGATCCCAGTTCTGCTATGAATGAGCTCCTGGTTGTAGAACACTGTGGAAAGCCTATGTAACCCAGCGCTGTAAGCACTCACCTCATGATTGTGTTTTTATATCCAGTTGTATCCTATTCACAAAAGAGACTAGTAAGATGGTGGGGAACACGCTGCAAGGAAAAATACTGAATAGCGTGGGGGAGACACATACATGGCCTAGCAGAATTTTCCATCTACTTATTTTTGCTGTTGCTGTGTTACTGTGTAAATCCGAAACTGGGAGATGATTTACGCAGACCACGTGTGCCACCTTGATTTTATGTTCTGCCCTGGAATATACCCTGTTCATGGCACTCTGACACTCTGGAAATTATAAGGGTACCCAAATAGTGGCAGTCAAAACCACCTACTTTTAGCTATCAAGGATATCTGGCTCTTTCTTGTTGCCCATGGGGCACATCACTAAGATTTGCACTTGGTTCTAGGTAAAACAGTGTTTTGTTTTCCTTTTTACTATAAATAATGCAGCACAGGAGTGGGAGTCATGGGAGTCGGAAAGTAAGAACCCTGCTGATATAAGCTCCTTGCCCTGCAGCAGTCTTCTACAGGTTATCGGAAAAAGTCTTTCCTCTTGCTGCATTCAGAACATCTTAGAAAAATCTTGCAACAACATATCATACCATAATCATAAACAGAAGAGGACAGCATGAATCTGACAAATAGCCAGAATAAGAGGGTGAATTGCATACTTTCTGTTTGTTTCTGTGATGCGTACAGCATCTTCAAAAGCAGGGTAATAAGTTTTTATATCTGAGAGAGTCAGAGATGAAGTTGAGTATGTAATTCAGCCTCAATGCTATGAAGGTTAATATTATGAGCAGCCCATATTATGGCTGTAGCTTGGAATAGCAAAACAATACAAAGTGGTTTTGGGGAAAAAATCCCTAATCAAAAAAGCAAGTGCATGTAGATGGCGATCAAAACCCAAGGCTGTAGATGGAGATCCTGGCTGATTAAAAAGTTGCAGTGTTAGTGAAGGGTGTTGAAGTGGGTAAAATAAAAAACAATTAGTCACCAAGGAGTCTGTGTAAAAGCAAGATACGGATCTGATCAGCCTCAGAATAGTTCACATGTGAAGATGGGAAGAACAAGTAGGCAAGAAGAAATGGAGATAGGAAATTTTAGGAGCTTCTGAGAAAGGATAGTGTAAAGGGTGTTACTGTCTTGAAAATTGCTGTTGGCTGCTTTGTGGCAGTGTCTTCTAAGCTCATTAGCAAGTTAGTGATGATTTTACTGGCACAGTTACTTTGCTGAATCTTTTCTTGCATTTAGCATTTTTGTTTACTCTTACTTTATTGGAAGGGGTTGTTCAGGAATGCTAACTCTTTAAAAAAATATAAAATATATATATATTGACTCCTGAATACTTTTGGCCATGCAGGCATGCTTGAGAAATGGCCATCAGTGATTCCATCTGGATTTCTCTGCTTTTTGAGCAGAGGCCTCCATGCATCATATACCCTGCTGTTCATAGAGGTGGCTGTACATATGGCATGGAATCTCAGCCAGGGTTTGAAACTGCGTGTGCTATGCAGGCACAGTGGGAGCCTTAGGAGTTGAACTTCATTTATGGAAGTTGTCCATGGGTCTTGGAGATGCCCTGGCTTTCTGTGGCCAGAAAAGATTGCTAAGCACAGAGGCTGGGAAACAGCCAGGTGAGGCACTGGTAGCAGCAACCTCTGTTTTATTAACATAGTTGGGAAAAAAGCTGCCTTTGCTTGCTTTGCTGAACAGTACCTTGTGAGCTACCTGAGGTTTCCCTGTGACTCTTTGACAGTCAGGAAGCACAAGTGGCCCTAGTTATAACTAACTGTTGCATGAAATATACCATGTAGTACTTATGTTAAAATACTGAGCAATTCAGGTGAAAGAGAATCTGATCTCAAGCCTAGAGGAGGGTCCTGTGATCAAGAAAGAAAAGAAACAGTCTTCTAAGATCACACTTTCTAAAACAGGCTTTCCTGCATGAGTGACAAAAATTATGTGTGGTACTGTTTATTCTGGCTTTCCCAGATCGTCAAAATCCTGCTGATTTTTACATCTTATATTGGCCTCCGGTATGTAGACCCTTCTCTCCAAGCATAACTCACAAGGGACACTCAAGAGAAATGTTGCTTACAAGAAGCAAGCCTGAATCCTCTCTTTGGCTCTTAAATCTTATGTCTGCAAAAGCAACAGTGAGTTTTTTCATCATCGTTGAGGGTGTAGGGACAGTCTGAAAACGCATGTACAAGCTCCCAGCAGGCCCAGTCCTGATGACCTTGGAGTCTCCTGATTGCCATGGACCTCACAGCTGGAGAAGGAGTCATCTTTTTATGACCAAAGTTAAGACTGCAGACTAAAAAATGGTGCCTTCAAGGAGAACATGTTATGACATAGAGGAGCCAACTGCTTTGTTCTGAGCCCTCCAATTAGCTTATACTCAAATGTCACTAACACTGGTGTGGTGACTCCTGTGAAATGAGAGTGGTAGACACCGTCTTGTTACATGGAACTTCTTTGCTATCACTAGAGTCTTTTCAGCAGCCTCAGCAGAACTGCCAAAAATATAGAAAGGCAGGGCTGACTGACAGTTTTGCTCCTCAAGATGATCTGTGTGGATAGATGTCGGAAAATTGACAGCAGCATCTGAAGGGTCATTATCTGGGATCATCTTTTCTGTGATGTACAGGCTCTAATCTCTCAAGCAGTTTTCATTAGTAGTTTATCTACTGCAGTAATTAGAAAAGTACAGTTCTATGCAGTACAACTTACTCCTATCCACAGCCCATGGCCTGGTCCTGATGGCTTGTTCTTTCCTGAATTTGATGGAGTCTTGCTTCACACTAGAGTGATTGTGAGCAGGCTCAGGACAAGGCAAGCTGAAAAGCAGCTTGTAAAGGATTTCCCTTGCATGGGAGGATTCGCAGGCTAGACCAGAGCTCCCAGAGCCTGGCTCTTGAAGCCGGGCATAAGCTGATGTAGTTGTTGGGGGATGGTGCTGTCTGTTTGCAGAGAAGGATAAGGTGAACCAAACTGGTTGTGCTTTTGAGTTGAGACTCTGTATTATGGTCATGGTCTAGGCACAGTTGGCTTGTTCTCAATTCCTGCACAGAACCAGCAAGACTGTGTTGTGTGCACCCTTTGCATGTACATGGGGCTCTTCTTTCCGGAGGTCGCTTCATAAATTGAAGTATTTACTTTGTAGATGAAGCCCAGAAATAGTGAGTGATTCCTGAAGATTAAAAAGCTAATCAGAGGCAGAACAGAGAACTTAACTAACACTCTGTCAGCTGCTTTGTCATTTTTGCTAATGGGTGCTTGCAAAAAAACCAACATTGAAGTAACATTTACAGATGGCTGATTTTGAAGTGTAAACATCTAAACTAGCACATTAACTGTTCTGCCTACCATTGACCAACTTTTTGATATGTTTTTTTCCAGGAACACCTGTCTGGTTCTTTGTGAAAATTGCTCCAATTCGAAATGAGCAGGATAAAGTGGTTTTATTTCTTTGCACTTTCAATGACATAACGGCTTTCAAGCAGCCCATTGAGGATGATTCATGTAAAGGTTTGTCTTTTTCACAATTACATATTTATGCTGCTTCTGTTTGTTTGCCCTGGTCTTGAAAGAGCCGAAGTCCTTTAAATACCACAGCCAAACAATTAGATGTTAAAATAGCCTGTAGCTATGCCACTGGGGACTGCATTTGTGCAAGGAAGGGTTGCTAGTTTAAGTGAATTGGCTCTGGCCTGCACTGGAACAGGTCAATGCCAATGAAACCCCCAAGTGCTTCAGGAAGCAGAGTTTACTTAGCAAATAGGTGCTGCTCTTCCTTTTAAATTCATTATTAATCCACACTCCAGCATAGCCTTCAAGTAATCACATTGTTGCTAAACAACCTCTTTGATGTCAGAGGGAACTGAAGGGTCTTGGGCTCTGTACAAATCGTGCATGACACTGTATGCAAAAACTGAGGAATTAACCCTGTCTGAGTCTAGGAAAGCTCACAGTAATTTCGTTCTGCCTGGCTTCATGTTACTTACCATTATTGTGGGATTCTTTATATTGAAGTTCTGGACTAGTTTCTTTTAAGATATGTGAAGAGATTCCCATCATGTTAAGTCAAATCAAGTTTAAGCTGTCCTGGTGAGTGAAGTAGCATTGCTGTGTTTTGCTGTTAACCCTTTGCTGAGTTAAACCCTGGGAACCTGGAAGCAAGCGCAGTTGTGACAGCAGCACAAACTTGCACTCAGGTTCAGATTCTGTCAGAAACAGACCTTTTGTACCCATATGGAGAATTACAGAGACTTGTGTCCTCTGGGGTAAAAAAAGACGTAAGTTCTCCTGTTGTTTGCATTTTTGTAGTATTTAATAATATTTGTAGTATTAAATTAAACAGGAAACTTACTGCGAAGGTGAACTGATTTACATTTTTTCTTAAAATGTTATTCTTTAAAAACGTAGTTTCTCAAAGTGGAAACACCTGTTACCATGAAAAAGGAAGTACAACCTTGAGAAACTTACCCTCTTCCAGGCTATGTGGGTTATTTTTTTCTCTTTTTAATGCTATTTGTTTGGTTCTTCATTGCTTTAATGAAACTAAAAAACGTATCTTCTCAGAAAGGTTGGGTCTACAATATTTTTTTTCCCTGCCTAGTGGTCTTCACTGTATCCTGATGAGGACTGACAGCAAAGATAAATCAGCATGATGCAGTAAAGCTGGCTCTTGTTTATTTGCTGGGAGTGGAAGCCCTTGCTTCCTTTAGTCAGTTGATAAGTAGGACTTTGTCAGGGGTGGTAGCTGTGCATTTTCTCTTTGCTTTCACACAAGACCTGTAAGGTGATAGTGATACGCACTCTTGTGAAAAGAGTCTGTCCTTCACTTTCAACACAAGGAAACACTAACTTTTTTGTTTTCAAAAGAATTATGTTAAAGGAAGAGAATGCTAATTTTTATCTTTTTTAAAATCTCCTTTGGATCTTGAAATCATGTTATTCTTACAGTGATCATGGTAATTCTTAGCAGTTCCATGCCTAAACCTACATATAAGTGTACCAAGTTGCAGAGGAGTTAAGATAAGCAAATTTCTTCATCTGGCCCATGGAAACTGGCTAAGTGACTACCAAACGCTGCAAACAGAGCAGAACAACTGAGGGTATTATTTAAAGGCCAGTGATTCACAGCTCTGTACTCCTTCCCTGAATGCTACGACTTTATAGTCATAGGAGAGTTCATGCACTAAATGAATCTTCCAAATATTGTTTCTGAATATCCTAAAATTAATGAAGTTGCACCAGTTTCATGCTGGTAAAGAGTACTCTGTTGCTGTGTACACAAAACAAACATGATATAAATGAAACTGCACACTCTGTTCTAATCCTTAATTTATCCCCTACGTCTGCCTTTCTTCCCTAAGTTACTTGTATAGACTAGCTTTGGAATTTTGTTGCATGCATCTCAGGAGGTGATATTGTATCCATCACTTGATGTCTAGATGAGCAATTTCTTGGAAAAGAAGAGCTGATTTGTAAAACAGTTAAAGAATTTTACATGCATGACCATGTCTTTAATATTAGATCTCATTGTGCAATTGTATACTGGGGGGGGGGGAAGGCAGGTATGGTGTGTCAGACAATTGTCTGCAGTGGGCTCTAGCATTCATGGAAGAGAGAAACATCTCTGGAAGATCTAAAAAACGTAAAATTGTATTAGCTTCTTCTAAGAATCATTGCTTTTACAGACCTGAGCTTTGAAGAGGGCATATCCTTTGCACTGTGTACGACATTACGTAGGAATCTTGTAGCATGCTTTTGAAGGATAGCAATTTTCATAGGAATGTTTCTCACATTCTAAAACCAAATGAACTCCTAATCTGAAAACCTGAAACTGTTAACTTAGAGATTTGTTGTTTAATTGAAACAACTGAAAACTGATTGCTAAATCAATTATTTTTCCTTGTTTCACCTGTAATCAGCTTTTATCAACTAGTTTTCTTTTACTGTGTTTATATGTGAAATCAAGTTTCCTGTGCATATGACCACTTAATATGTAATAGACTGCCTATAAATGCAGATATTTTATTAACATATATGCTGTTTGTATAGTTGCAGACTTGCATAGCATAAAGGGTTTGAGTTTTTAAAAATCAATGCCTGTATGGCTATGTAAAGAAAAATGTTATATAGTATAAGAACATGGTCAATTTAAAGAGCAACTAACCTGTCAGGCTAAACCTGTTTAGCTGTGGTATATCTTAGTTTTCTATCACCTGCTGGCAATTTCAAGCATGATTGTTCAGCTGCAAAACATGTAGTGACTCCTTGAGTGAAAAGTGTTGAGCTCTAATGACAGGTGTTTGACTTTTACACAAAAATGAATAGGCATCTTTTATCCGATGGTGACTTAGAGTAGAAGGTCCCAGTACGACTTTTCATTCTTAGTTATTTTTTTTATTATTATAATATCAGAAGCAGGAATAGATGAAACAAAAAAGTATTTCTAAAATAATGTAAAAAATAGACTTCTAATTGTAGTCTCTTTGTTATTTGATTCAAATAATTTACTGGAAGACAGCCATAGAAGTTAAGTAATTTGCTTTTAAATGCAGCAGCTTTAAAAATAGTGCATTCTAAATAAAACAACTTAAAAATAGTGTGCCAGTGATGATGATATAATATTTTTAAACAGCCTCTTTCCACTCTTCCCTGTATCCTCGCCCTTTAAAAAAATCAGGGAAAAAATAGGTTTACTAGAATAGAAGTAGTCAAAATCAAACTATAGCATAGCTAAATTTGGCTTGTGAAGCAATAGGTCATCATCTTAGCTGAATTTTAGAGTATATGCTACATTTAGCATTCATGCATTTTGTCTGTATATGTTTTTTTGTTGTTGAGAACTAACACACTGAGTATGAGATGTTTGAGACTAGTGTATAAAGTGGAATGTATAACTTTATGAAAATAATAATTTGTGCAGACAAATAGAATCTGTGCACGTACTCCAAGTAGCTAGTAAGAAGTTTGCCTGAACAGGTTTTGCATCTGTGAGTACAATATGAACATATTCAGATGCATCCATGCTGCTTCATAAAAGTTTGGAAATTATGCTTTGGATCCTAATTTTTGCTTTTGATACTTTGTATTTATACAGAAATGTGATCAAATTTAACATCCCTGAATCATATGGGAGAATGATTGTTAGCCTCCTAGCTATTGTAATCTCCTGTGCTGTGTAGCAATCATCAGTTATCATCTCCTCTGCAGAAGATTTATTTCATTTTGCAGCTAAGCTGTCCTTTGCATCACAAGCAGGACTACACAAAAAATAATATTTTGATTGCCTCCTTCATCTTAATTCAGGGAAAACGCCAAGTGTTTCCTTTTTTCCTTTTTGTTTATGTGGGGTTTTTTGTTGCCATCTAATTTTTTTGTTCTGTTTTTAAAGATGTATTTATATGAGCAGAGCCAGTGTTTGAAATATTTTGATTAAGTTATACTCTACTTTAATCCAGATGAAATGTTTTCTTAAAAAAGGAAACAAATGAAAGGGAAGTGGTGAGTATATTAAAAAACTTTGGTATGCTTTTCCAGTCCAGATGGAAAAATAAGACAGTTTTAGTCATGAAGTTTCAAATGGAAGGAGCATTAAGACTGCAGAGAGGCATATGGCTGTAAGCAGGGATCTTTGATATGCAAGAAAACAAAGGTGGTTTGAGCGGAGGCAAGAACTGCTAGGATCCCGATTTACTTGCATTTACACAATAGACCCATGACCAAACGAACTTATTCTCTTGCAGGCAGTGGCTCCTTGTTCTAACTCTAGGGATTGTGCAAGTCATGGATCAGCAACTTGATAACAAGGGTTCTGTAATTGCCACACTTCCTAATGTTTGAATTGACAAGTCATCATTATCAAATTGAGGAGAGTGGTAGGAAATAAATAACTACCTACAAATAAATAATGAATGTTGTTGTGGATTTAAGTATCAACAGATCACGCTCACCTCAAAATACAGAAAATTGGTTTCTTCAACTTAAGAGCATCGTTAAATGAAGCTTCTAAGTCTTGATGAGTTAAACATCACATTACAAAGGTGTATTTCAATGCCATCTTTCCCTGTGAAACAAAGCCCTGGGGACAGCATTTGTCCCTGTTGTAGGCATCTTGTCTTCTCAGGTGTTTTCAGAAGCAGTTTCTATTCAGCTTTTTGCAATGAAATGGTGGAAAACTGAAAGAGCCTCATGGAATGCAGGACAGCTGAAAATCAGTGCTGTTAATCTTGAAGACTCTTCATCTTTTTGAAGCTAGAGATGTTTTAGTGCCATCTCATTGTTTTTGCATGATGTCTTCTGCAGAACTGAAAAAGGAGACCAATCAGTGATAAAAATGGGTTAGAAGCTGGCACTCAGCTTTATGTTTTGTTCCAGAATTCCAAGCTGTCTTCTCTGCTATGTGAGCTCTTGTCTGTTTGAGGAATATGTATGCCTATATGAGAATCACCTAGGGTCATTAGATCTCGATTTCATTTATATTTTCTTTATTTCAAGAGGAAAATAATGGATGTAGAGACATACCAACTGCTTGTGTTGAAAGAGAACTTCTAATCTGTATCATCTGGCCCCCCTCTCCCAGCAGGACTAACATCAATATATTCCTCCACCACTCTGAAACCTAGTTTCTTGTCTTGGAAAGCTCCATCTTCTTTCTGTAATCAGCTCTGTGACCCTTAGAGTTTAATGTTTATGTTCTCTCCTGTGGCTTAAGTCCATTATTTGACCTGTCTTCACTGGATAAATATCTGACTTGCTCTAGGCTATGTCTGTCCTTAGGCTTCTGGAGAAAAAATTGCAATAAATTCAACAGGTGGTACTGTCTTTTCAAGCAGTATTGGAGAAGTTACCCTTCAATAGGATTAGTACTGGAATTCTCTCTCATTTTCTTTTTCTTTTTCCTATGCCGCAATCTGCAGGTCCAATATGATTATACTTCGAAGTTCTCACATTTTTATTTTCCTTTCACACACACAGACACAAAAAAGGCAAAACAAGGAGGGACAGTGTTCTATCCTAAAGAGGAGATTCATATACCTGGGACATTTGTGCAGTGATTCAGTGCCTGGTTTTAGGCATTTCACCACACAGTGGCATGTGTAACTCCAAGCTGAGCTCCCATGTGTTGTATCCAATGTGTGGAGAAAGTTAGGGTATAGACTCGCAACCTGCCATTTTCAGATCAGCACAGGTTCAAAAAGCCAAGCTGAAAAGCCCTGCCTCTTGACACAGTCTCTTGCCTATATGATTAGATTAGTTTTAGATCAGAGTTTGGAGTATGTGGTAAGAGATCTCATGGTCATGGGAAAAATTCATCCCCACACCGTTTATGCACCCAGAAATTAGATTTGCAACATGTAGGGCAGGGGAGGTGCTCACAGGGGATGCTGAGGACAGAGGAATGGGTTAAGCTGTACCTTGCAAAAGGAGATGACTCTTGGGGAGAGGGGGAGGTACCTGAAGGTGCTCAGCATTCATAGCCACAAACCATGCCACAGAGATATCTGGCAGTGCTTTTGTGTAAGAAACCTCAGGCGAGGGGCTTCCTTTTCCTCCTCTCTCTGTTTATGTCTGAATAGTTCAATTCTTAGAAAACTCAATGGCAGGAAGAAAATACAAACTGAAAGTTCGTCCTCGGGTTTTGAACCAAATTTTGAATCTTCCAGGAAAATGCCCTACCTGTTTTGAATTAGTAAAAGGAGCTGCCTATATTAACTGGCACTAAAAACATTACGTATCTGGTACGGGAAGCACATTTCGAGTTCCCATGGGAAGCTCGAACTCTGTCGTCTTTGTCGCCAGGGCTGCAGTTTGCAAACAAGCCCTGTTGGGCAGCCGCCGGCGCAGGGCGCCGGGGCCTTCGCTTCAGCACCATGGCCAGCACCGAGGGCGCCGCCGTACCGCCCGCTCCCGCGGCACCCGTCTCCCGGGGCTGGGAAACGGGGCGAGTGCTTGCATCCTCTTGGAACAAATCCCCCACGGGCCTCCTCCATCGGGATTTACGTCGCTGAAGATATACCGATGCTCATAGCTTTCTCCCATGGTCCTCTAAAACAGGAAGAAAACGTAGTAGTGCTCACATACAAGTTACCGAAAGCAAAGTTTTAGGTTGGTAGAAATTGCTGTAGTTGTGTTGGCTTTACGAAGGCTAGTCTGATTTGTATCAGCTGAAGATTAGCTATTATGAATGGTTTCTCCCACCTGATCCATTCTTTTAACGTCTACTGGCTTTACTCTGAAGGTAGTAAGGCCTTGAAGCCTTAGCCTATCAATTGTAGTTGGATTTCTTCATGTACAGTGGAGAAAGAATACTCTTTATAAATGTATTTAAAAAAAAAAAAAAAACAAATCACCAAAACCTACCACCTTCCTTGGAAATGTATTGTGAGAAATCAAGTGCTTTGGGCAGGTCTATAACACATACAAACTGACCTCACTTGAGGTTCTGTCATGTTAATTTATTTCTCTGATAAACAGTCCTTTAGTATAGTAACTAATCTTACATGGGTTTATCAGGAAAGGTCTGGCTTCCTGGATGGAAATCATTCAATCTACTTGTTGCTGAATACTGCCCGAAAGTGTTGGCTAATTCTATTCAACTTAACTATTAAATGACAGATGTGCTTTAAAATATGCTTTAAGGCATAAGAAAATCTTCCATTTTATTCTTGATATTGGAGAGATATGATGAATTTGGTTCTCCCCTTTAATAAATGCATTGTTTTGCATATTCTTAAAAGAGAAAATGCGAAACTCTCTTTTCAGGTCTGCCCTGGAAAATCTTGTTCAATACCAGATCCATGCAATTTTGTTTAGTTTTTGTGCTCACCTCTCAAATTACCAAATACATTCCTGCAAACACCATCACAGTAAGATGTCAAGCAAGGATATGTTCGATGTACTGGGCAGTAGTTTAACCACCCATGTTCCTGTACTTGTCATGGATCACTAGCAGGCTGAACTCCAAACTGGTCTTAAAACAGTCTCTGCTAATAGTAACATTTCTTTTGGTGATGAAACCATGATGTGGAAGGAACTTTTTCCAGAACAAGGTTCTCGTTAAGAACTGAATCTGCAAAATTCTGAGCATCCTCAGTTGGACTGAGAGGTGAGACTGCTCAACGGTTCCCAGGTGGTGCTAGCATTTTTCAAGATTGGGACTAAATGCACTGATGCTTTCCTTTCAGAGTACCAAAAATATCCAGATGTATACTCTGCCTGACTTTCTGTTACGGCAAAGTACTGCTCATAAAGGTTATAGTTATAACTAGCTCTTGTGACTGTCATTCAAGGCCTTCTGTTTCGAGGGGTATTTGAAATGACTGTAAAAAGTATTCTGAATTAAAATTCAGCATATGACTTCTCTGCCAGAAGCTGCTAAATATTTTATTAGGATTTAAGAAAAATCTATTTGTATATTTCCCCCTTTTGTTTAGAGACGATGAAATTAATGATTTTGTTTTGTGTTGTCTACACGGCTTTTTATTATCTTATGTGTGTTTCTCTGCTTGTGCTAGAGCTATGCTTATTACATCTGAGGCCAGATTCACTTCTGCTACAGGCAACTGTAATTCTTCTTGTGCATAATTCTAGTTTTACATTTTGATTAGTCTGGAGTGTCTTCTGCTGTGTTGAGATCCAAATCTGGCCATTGGATTTAATAGAAGATTATTGTAAAGTGGACATTTGTCCTTAGAAAAGATGCAGTTTGTGTAACAGCACTCTTGTAGAGCCATTGAATACAAAGTCATTGCAGTCATGGGTTTTATTACTTTACCACCCTGACACCTATTTTGTGACTTGCTTTTATCTGGTACTTGGTTAAATTATACTCCCTTGTGGTCAGTATTAAAGCAGATTGCTCTGGTTTAACTTTCTTTTAAGTTATGAGAGGCTTTATGTGGTACACTTGCAGGTTTTTTTGGTAATGTGTATAATCTCACATGTTTTCTCAAGGTTGGGGAAAGTTTGCTCGCTTGACCCGTGCCCTTACAAGCAGCCGAGGCGTGCTGCAGCAGCTTGCTCCGAGTGTGCAGAAAGGAGAGAATGTTCACAAGCATTCACGACTTGCTGAGGTAATGTTTTCTTTCCCTGAGAAACCATAAAGAAATGTTTTTAGCCTTTGTGGGTACATTGTCTCTGCGTGAGCAAAGAACTGTCTGTCCCCCTTGCCCTGGGAATTTGAAGGCTGGTGGCAGGCATGGAACCTCAGAATATGGCACATGTGCTGTGAAATGTGACCCATGACAATGAAATAGAAATACATGTCTGAAAACTTCACGTAACCTAATTGCAGTGTTGTGTTCCATATCTCAGCAAAGTCTTATAGTGGCATTATTATTAAAGTAATACTTTCTTCCTTAGTTTCTGTTCTTCTGAGGATCTCAGTGTTAGTAGCAACTTGGAGTATTGACTTATGTAAAATTGAGGTGGGAAAAACTCAGGCTAGTACAGAAGGAAATTCTGGAGATCCTTGACACTGTTTTTCTCTGCATTCATTTATGCCTACTTCTTTTTCAGTGGGATCCCAATCCTGCTTTACAAACTGGTTAAAACATATGTTTGAGTTACTGGTTTTACGGACAGAGTGGCTGTGAGATGCCACAAGCAACACTGCAGGCAGATTAGAAAAATGAAACCTTGTGATTTAAGTAGACCCTCAAAGTTTTGAGAAAAGCTCCAGGCGGAGAAGGTTCCTTGAAGTACTTAGGGTTTTAGGGCTTTCACCACGAGAGGGAGAGACTGTCCCAGGTTTCCGGTAGCTGCCTCCTGGGCCAGCAGCAAGGTCTCCCTGGTGTAAAAACAGCTTAGGGGAAGTCTTGATACAGTGTTAATGGCAGCATGGCCAATATAAGATGGCACTCTTGTGTCACCTATTGCTGTGAATGCCATGGCAGCAACTGTGACTCTTGTCATTAATTCTTAATCGTCCTGTGTAGCTGGAGGTGTAAGCCATTGATGGCCTCCATGAGGTGTCCATGTAGTCAGTACTCTTAATTTTACCCCGTATACATCTTAGTTTCTATGCAAAATAAACAACTCCTGCCCAGACCTGTACTATTATCCCACGTGATGATGAAATTCCCACAGACAGGAGCTTACCTATTCAGTATTTAATACAGATGCACCCAAGAATGGAAAACTGATTCCTGTTGGAAGTGCAGAAATAACATAGATCATACTAGCACAGGGGAGGGGCAGACATTCACATGGACACCATACTGTAGGAATACCATGTGGTTATCACATGTCCACCCTGAGGTTGCTTTAGTGTCCTGGAATTTGGAATAGTCTCCCTCCTAATCCTATTCAAGGTTTAACATCAAGTAATCCTTCCTTCTCTTTAGATGTCTACCCTTGAACTTTAGTTCATGCTAAAATGTAGGCAATAGAATGTAAGGCAAGGGTCTGAGGTTATTCTGTTTGGCTCAGTGAACCTCAGTCTGGACTTAAGTGACTATACATTACTGAAACTTCTTGCAAGCCAATGTGCTCAACAAGTCTTTGCAAGTATTTTAACTGGCTCAGCTACTTGATTCATTACAAATAGTAAAGGGCAACTGTATAGTTTACATGTCTGAAATGAGTTTCTTTAATTGCAGGATGAATATTGCAGTCATTATTTTAAAAAGAACACTAGCCCCAACTGTGATGTTAGATACCTTGTTGTGTATCTGCCGTAATTCCACTTAAGTCAATAGAACCACACTAGAGAAAAACAGACTGCAGATAATCATACAGACAAGCCCACTTTTCTTCCTTTGAAGACACATGGGGTGCCAGGCTGCTTCTTCTGGAAAGATCTCTGATAGTATTGAACATGGGATCTCTAGCTGTTCCCTGTTGTATTTTCAAATTTTTTTTTTTTTCCTTCATCTCTGCGGCAGCCTATTTGAAATCTTAAGTTCAAATTAAAATTCATCCTTTTTCTTTTCCTACTCACTATGGCATTTCACATCAATCTTGTTTGCTTGAGAAGGCTCTTCACTTATTGGAATATTATTCGTGTTGCTCTTAGTTCTTTATCACTTACATTTTTTAATATCTGAGGAGCCAGTTGTGTCCTAAAACCTGAGTGGGGCAAGGTATTGTACAAACACAAAACAGGAGCCTGCCACAACAGCTTACAATTTCTTTAATTGTTTATGAAATATTAGTTTAAGAAAAGTGTTAGTGACAAACTACTTTGTTTTATCCACAGGCCATGGATAATACAAGCAGTGTCTGTTAATCCTCAGTCTCCAACTTTTGCCAGTATATGTAGATTTGTTTAGCCTGACTTCTCTAATAGCAGTCAGATGAAAACTGCTTAAATTAATTATGCAATGAATGCAAGGGTGTTAGGTAACTCTGACAGTACATTTTGCAATAAGAGTATAAGGTAATTGATACGTTTCTGTGGCTTTATCACCAAAGAGGCGATTATAGGAACCATTCTTCCTGGTCACTGCATAGTACGCGTGTCCTCTGCACCTAAGGTGTTAGCTGATGTATCCTTTATATTTACCAGGCAGTTCTGGGTAAACAAGATTGTGTCATAATTTAAAAAATGTGATAGTTATGAGAAATAAAAGCAGAAAAATTATAATGGTGCTTAGCAGCACTGCTTAATAATGGAACTTCTGCCATTTTTTTTTTAAACCTTGTTTACCAGGGACTTATAACTGCCATTAAAATCTACTTCAAGTTGAGGCTTAGCACCTAGCCCTTGGCTTGGGAGCAATTCGTGTGGGTTCCTGTGAAAACAAAAGCAAGGGAGAGTGGGAGAAAGCAAATATGTGCGGTTGAAAACACAAAAGGGAGAGATTAAGCTGAAAATGAGTGTTTGTGTGGGTTTTTTTCCCCCCAGTCATGCAGTCTTAAAAATAAATAAATCATTGTAACCACTTCTTGATGCACTTTTACGAGTCCTGACTGGTGATATATTCACCATTTTTTAACAAATCTAGGATAATTTTTTTTTATTTTGTTATGTTGAAAAAAATGAATGCAGCCTTGTGAAACCCATGATGAAATTTGTCATTTCTGCTCTTGAAATAATATTCTCTGTCTTTAGAGAGCTATTAAAACATCATGCATCATTACCACAAATAATAAACGCAGATAATACAACTGTAGTGGCTGATGAATCATAAGTAATTGGAATAATAGTTTCATTAATAACTTTCTGAAACAAATATTTCTTTTACTATGGTATAACTGCATAATAGAGAAAAATCTTCCAAAACCAGGGCTGTTTCAGTCATTTAGAAAATTATAGTAATGAAATATTTGTTCAGTGCACATGGGTGGAAGCTCAGCATATTGGTTTATATAGTTGTGTACATTTTCTTCATGATTATTTTTATATTCATCGCTTGGGTGGGCTTTTTTTTTTCCCTCTCCAGGAGAAGTACCTTTACAAGCAGTTTGAATCTAGTTCATGTGGGTGGGTAACCACACCTGACTGCTTCAGCAAATATTGTGTTTCAGGTTGGCGCTACTCTCCCAAGAGGCTGGAGTAGAACAAGAGCACCTTGAATAGGGCAGAAGGTACTTCTCTTTGCATCTACCTGGCTTTGCTATATGGTGCAGAGAGGTGGAGTTTATAGCTCTTAATGTCCAGA
Source organism: Burhinus oedicnemus (assembly GCA_008921705.1). Taxonomy (NCBI): domain Eukaryota; kingdom Metazoa; phylum Chordata; class Aves; order Charadriiformes; family Burhinidae; genus Burhinus; species Burhinus oedicnemus. The sequence goes on along the minus strand of VFFE01007199.1, from coordinate 5,867,324 downwards.
TGACCCAGGGGTCGTGTGTGTGTGTCTGGAAGAATGGTGAAGAAATAGGCTGTATGTGGCCCTTGTTGTGAAAAGTGGCAAAAGAGCTCTTCTAACTTCCCGTGCAGCAACCTGATAAAACGTAGAGGTTTGGCACTAAGCTATGTGGACCTCTTTCCATTATTTCTGTACAGCATTGAGCTCTCTTGTTGTACTTAATGCTGAAAGTACATGCATGTTCTCTGAGATAATTAAGCTTCGTTATAGGGTTTTTTATCTTCCTTCAATGAAAAGAAGAATTTGGTGCCTTTGAAAGCTCTTGGCTGGCTGTCCCGGAGGCTGCGAGATCTTTGCCAATCTGTAAAGCAAGTTGCCTTTCCCTGGAGAGGTAACGTGAGCTGAGACAGTGCCCTTCTTACATCTCAAGGTGTGAAATGACAGTTCATCTCTCTAGCAGTGCCAGCAAGATGTTGGAGTGGTTTTACAAGGTGTGCGTTAATGATGTAGTGAGAGGGAGCCAGGGCTAGAACTTGTTACCCCCACCCCAAACAAACAAAAGACTGAAGACACCCCAGGCTTGCTGCAGGTGGTTTTCTGCACCTTGCGAGCGATTGGTATCCTTACGTCATTCCTTGATGCTCATGTCCTGCCCTGTCCCTCCTTTTGATTCACACCTACGCTGCTGGTGCACATCCTTCTACTGGAGACCAACTAAAGTCATGGCCCCTCGTCATTTTAAATAGCCATTGGTAGAGCTTAACCAGAGACTCCGAGGTGGTAGTGGAAGCTGGAAAGACATTAAAAAGATCCCTAGCCATTCAGATAGTTTAGAGTACATTTACTTTCTAAATAAAAAGGGAAGGAGACATCAATCCTTTTATTTTCCTGTGATGTAGCCCTTTGAATCTCAAACAAGCTAGGGTAGAGTGCTTTGTGCTCGGTGATGACATTTTAAAATGCTGAGGCAGCAAAGTTGTTTATTTTCTTAACCAGTTGAAACTAGGAGTCTGTTTTTCCTCTGCTTTCAGTTCAGTTTTACATCCCTACAGTTCCACTGACTTTACTGTAATTTTTTTTTGATTTACAGCAAAATAACAGACACCATAATTTAGCCCCTTCTTTATTGCCAAACAGAGATTGTTCTTACCTTTGTTCCTATTATTCACGTATATGGCAATACATTAGTACATTTTCTATTAACTTTGGTTTGGATGATGCAAAATTTCCACAAGTTCTTGGAGTACAAAGAGACCAGCGGTGGCCAAAATGGAGTGCATTATACAATTCTCAGTCTGGAACTTTTATATATATATATATATATATAGATATATATGTAAGAATCAATCTGACAAGAACTAGCAAATATTTTTTTTCAGTCTTTCATGGTTGAGGCTCCTGCGCTGATTAGGATGGTTACCAAAATGTTTGACTTTTTCATATAATATCAGAGGCTAAAAAAATAAGCTCTAGGAGACATGTGATTGCAAAAGAATCAATTATGTTTTCACCCTGCATTTAAGGGTTGATACAATCTCCTCTTGCTAGTAAGTTCCCAGCATTACAACTGAAATCCAGTTAACTGACTGAAAAATATTGCCACAGGATAGAAAGTGCTGGGTTTTGCTGATCGGTTATTCCAGTGAGTGAATATTGCAGAGTCGTCTGCTTGCTTAGAGCTGCTACTCGTGCAAATCCTCATAAAAGCCAGTGGTAGCTCAGTGCTTTCCAACTGATTCAGGTACAGCTGCGATGTTGAAAAGGGAGGGCAGGAGGTATTTGCAGTATTGATCTTGGGCTAGAGCTTTTGTCAAGAGAAGACATCCCAACATTTGTTGCTGGGACTGCGAAAAAGCCCTGAAGGGAACGCTGCTCTGAGTACACATACTAACTCAGTACACAACCTATGCCTCTTCCAGTCACTGCCAGTGACTTCTAGGGACTTAACTGGCTGGCCAGTGCCTCCTGCAGAGAAGAGACTGCTTCTGTCTTGTGCTACTTCCAGCTCCTCTCACCACAAGGCAACTTTTTTTTTTTTTTGTTTGAATGAGTGTCAGGAGCGGCAGAGTACTTAATACTGCAGTGGACATGTCCGAGTCCTGGTTTGGTGTGCAAGGGTTCTGCTTAGGGGAAAATGTTCCTTTTCCCTCTTTGCTAGCATTCTAGAAACTCAGTGAAACAAAAATACTAAGTCCTCTTATATTTTTTTCAAACTGTTGATGCCTCTGTAGTAACACGCAGGTCTCTCTGAGCAGGTCATGCTTGAGAACATACTGGGCGCAAAGTCAGCAGGCTTGCAACTCCCATTGTCATTTACACATGTGTAAGGGCCTGTGATCTGACAGTGTCTCACCCCTGTCGTGCACAAGAGTAAGTGATTCTGTGAGGTTCAAAGCAGCAGGGAACTTGATCTGAGGCTGTTTTGTCCATGTAGGACTCTTGTAGCTGATTGTTTTCTTTTGTCCGCTTTGGCTTAATCTGCTAGAAAAAAGCCCACCAGTTCACAAAAAAAAAAAAAAAAAGGTATAATAGAAAGCACTGAGAAAAGCCTGCAGATAAAAATCCGTGTCTAAATAATTGCCGTTAAAAAAGCTGAGATAAAGAGCATGAAAAGAAGACATCCTCCTATTATAGCTATGTTGTCTGATCTTTTCCCTGAGAAGGTGGCCATTTAATTTCCTTCTCTGCTCCCTATTGCTCTGAACTCTGTGTAAATAAATGTGAGAAAGGAACCATGCTCCTAAATAGTTCTCCCACATTCTGTGAGTTTCACATTAGCAAACACATCTCACTCAAGCAAATCTCCATCTTCCTTTCAGTTTTCACCCGTAACTCATCCAGGGAAGATTTCATTTTAAAGTTTAACTTATCTTTATTTGGAGACAGCTTCTTGGTGTTGGTTTCACCCTCATGTATATCGATAGATGTAAACAAACACATTCTTGTTCATGGGTATGTAAAAGAAACTTTAGTTCTGAATAAATACATGATCATACTCTTTTTGCACTAGTGTGCAGAACTGGAGAGATAGTAGACTTAACACGGGCAGCATTGATCAAGATTGCAGTTATGCAAAACACTTGGAGCATGTGCTCAGCTTGAGGTCCAGGGTTTAAAACACATGCAGATCATCTTTTGCTCTAGCACTTTTTTGAATTCAGACCTAACTGCATTGTAACTCAATTGTACACCATCAGATAGTGAAGACGCTGATCTTCTCTCAGTGAAAAGTTAAAGTTCAAAATGAGTTTGAGGCTAGTGATAGTCATCCATGGGCTTTGTCCTGCACTGCCCAGAGAAGAACAACAAAGTTCTGTGCATTCATGATAGATTGTAGTATAAGACTATTTCAGATATGGTATGGTGAAGAGATATGTTGACAATATAGACAGTGTTGAAAAACAGTGTGGTCCAGTGGGCCCGGTGCTGGACTGGAACTCAGAAGTTGCAGTGTTGTTCCTGGTTTTGCCATTGATTTCTATTTGCAACTGCCTTCCTGCCCATCATTTATCTGTCTCATCTATTTAGACTGCTGAAGGAGCTGTCTCTTCTCTAAGTGTCTTGGAGACCCAGCACGTTAGGCTTAATGCCAAAAGATAATTAATGGCATTAAAAGAAACAACAAGTATTCTTAGGTTGATGCTGATTTGTTTAACAGAATACTAATCCTGACTTGCTTACCGTTTGGTGGTGATAAAAGGAGTTAATGGACGTGTATTTTTATCAACTGTTATACTGAGTTTGAGAATCTACAATGTGAAAAATGTTAAAAAATTAAGCATGTTTTCTTTTTCTCCTGAAATCTCTGTGACTACAGGTATTGCAGCTGGGCTCTGAAATCCTCCCGCAGTACAAACAAGAGGCACCAAAGACTCCACCGCATATAATTTTACATTATTGTGTTTTCAAGACTACCTGGGACTGGATCATCTTGATTTTAACCTTCTACACTGCTATTTTGGTCCCTTACAATGTCTCCTTTAAAACCAAACAGAACAATGTGGCATGGCTAGTAGTCGACAGCATTGTAGATGTAATTTTTTTGGTAGACATTGTGCTTAATTTCCATACCACCTTTGTGGGGCCAGCAGGAGAGGTGATCTCTGACCCAAAGCTGATTCGCATGAATTACTTGAAGACCTGGTTTGTGATTGATCTGCTCTCATGCTTGCCGTATGATGTCATCAATGCATTTGAGAACGTTGATGAGGTCAGTATACTAGTTCCACTTCCACCCGTTAATTATTACTTAATGGTTGGGGGGAGGTGGCGGAGAGAAGAAAGAAGTATATGTTTTTAAATACATTGAATTAGTGTACATATGTCTCTAATAGTTGCCCTCAGCGCACATAGAAGTTTGCTTATGAGTCCTAACCAGAAGTGTCCATCTTTAACTGCACTGGGAGAGGCTGAGGTTTTTGGTGTCAGAAATCCATGTTTATTTTCAGAGTTCAGGAGGACAGGCAGAAGCAGACAGAAGAACCTCTGTACAGCACTGAGGAAAACTGCCTCGTCTGACTTACCACAAATAGCTTGAACTGGTGTGTCAGGATAGTTTCTTGGGGCAGGGTTCTCCTGCATTTGCTATTGACTGAACAGAGTATGTCCGTTAATGGCAATTCTTCACATGAACAATTAGGAAGTATAATACACTTTTCTTAGGTGATTCTAATATGATACAGTAGGTGGCAAAGAGGCAGGCAGTGACTCACTAAGTCTTAGACCACCAGAAAGTACTGCGTGGGTATCTGGAGATCCATGCAGCATTGTTTGGCAACAGTTGTTTTAGAGGAAGGTGAAGCAATTAAAGATGCTGTCTTGATGCTTGTTTGGTAATGCCATAATTAGAAGAAAGGACAGGGAGAAACCTGGAAATCCAGACTCTTCCTTAATTCTTGCTCATTTCTTTGGGAACAGGTCACAAGCCAGCAAAAGAACTAACATTCAGACACTTAAAACCACAATACTACCCTGTTTTAACTGCTTGTTCTCCTACTGGATCAAGAAAATATTCCTAAACTAAATATATTAAGGTTCTATGCCTAAATAGTTCAGAGAGTTAATGAATTGCTAATAAAATCTTAAAGAGGATTCCAGCAGTCAGCTTTCTAATTACATGTTACAAAATCTGTGCCATCAACTAATTATGTGTCTGTATTTATCTGTGACACATACTAAACCTGTAACATTACATACACATCAGTGCTTAGTATTTAATTTTTAGCCTGTAAAATTTAATTTTTATGAGTTCCTTTAAAATATGCCCATGTTATAAAGGACAACCTAGCTATGAAAAGAAAATTATGCTAAGTGAAATATCTGGGTAAAAACGTAAAACTGCATTGCTTTCGTAAAAATACACTACACAGGTTTTTATCAGATTTAAAGTATTTTTCTCAATGACTTGAGGATAAGTAGGCAAACTATTGAATGTAGTTGAAAAACCATGATGTTATTTGATATTTAATTCCCTAGAGAGGTTTTCATTTTATATAAAGCTACAGACTGAAATAACGCAAATGAGATCAAGCAAGAAAGCCTTTTGAGACCTGTCCTTAAATATTTGTTTGTCATAAAAAGGACCCAGGCTGCAGAGTACTCTGCAGGGCTTTCTTGTATTACTTTGCAGTGGCACTGATAAAGCAACGGAAGGAGTTGGCAAGAGGCAAAAAAGAAGGCAGGAAGCTTTTCTCACCTGCTGCAGATAGTAGCAACCTGCTGATGATCTTGCTGGAGGAACATTTCATGACTGTAGACTGGCGATGTGACCTACAGAACATCCCTGAGGAAAATGTCTGTACCAGTGGCTCTGACAACCCTTGAGCTGAGCACAAGTGCTTTCAGGCTCATGGTAGCAATTCTGCAGAGAAATTCTTGTTGCGTGAGTTTGAATTTTTCCAGGTTCTCTGTCTCAGTGTTGCCTTGTAACAATGAGAAGCTGATTGGTACTTCAGTTTTCCTATGGCTCTTCAACAGTCTCCTTAATCAGTATAACAACAGTGTTAGTGTTTAGTTACTCTAGCTATCATGCCCAAGGAACAAAACATTTTTGTTGGTGCTGTCCTTTCAAGAGTGTTTGTCTGTATTTGCCCTAGTGGGTTCTGACATTTAGCTGGTATAAATCATTGTAGGGTCATTAGAGCAGAGTTTCCACTGGTGTAAACTGCTGTACTTCTATTAAGGGCTCGTAGACTAGTTTACAGGACCTGAGGGGCTTTGCCAGCAATGCCAGAAGAATAACATAGTGCACATCAGGTGGGGCTTTAGGACAGTGTATGCTGATCATTTTTTCATGAACTGCCTGTAGAGAGAAAGATAGCCTTTTATTAAAGAAGGGGGGAAAAAAAAAAAAGCCACATTCAAGGAGTCTTGAAAGTAGAAAGGCTTTGCCTTGTATCTTTTTCTCTGTTGTCTAGAGCATTCCCTTGTGGGTTGACTCCCTTTCTTTCAAACTTGCTGATTTAAATTTTACCTGTCTCTTACCCTGGATTACACACCATATTACTTCACAGTTGGATTAAGTCAGCTGCGAGGCTGTACTGCTGAAGTTCTAAGTTGCCAAACTGGATTGTTAACTGTGGGTCCCTTTGGTTTTTCTAAGGGGAATTCCCTTGAAGCCATGAGACTGGAGTTAGTAGGTGGCCGTGGCTTCTGCGGGATTTTTTTTTTTTTAAAATCCTAATGTGAACACTTTAAAAAAAAAAAAATTGCCAGAGATTAAATGATACCCGGTGTCACCAGTGGTGATAAAATGAGGTGAAGAATATGAATTACTATTTTCCTGTTTTCCATATATGATTTTAAACAGTAGAAAATAGAATCCTGGATTTGTTGCAGTCCCTATGGTGAAGTGTGACCGGGGCAGGTGGAAGCTCACTGTTTTTTCTGCCTGCTGTCATTCTCTGTTAAAAGAAACGTCACTGGAGACACTGAGGATGTCATGGAGGAACTAACTTGACAAGTCAATTTGTTTTTAAAAATGCCCTAATTACTGTGATGGAGACAATGACTGGATTTGCAGGGGACATGGGACCTGGAGCTGAAGAAGTAAAAAGCTGTGTATATAGGGTGTTGAGGCTTTTTTGGCTCTGGGTAGTTTTGAGACTGCCCTGTCGCTTGTCTCTTGATAGATTAATAGTGAAACCATTTTTGTCATCTTTAAAGTGATCCACCAATATAAGATTAATTATAACATATGAAACTAGAGTTGATCAATATTTTTGACAAGCAGATACTAATTTTAAAAAATTCTGATATTGATTTTTTTTCTATTTTGAAGTAACTTTTTGTTTTGCAATTTATTTCATTATTTCATTATAAGATATAATGGAAAATATTTTCTTGAAACAAAATTGAGTGTGACTTCTGTGTTTTTCAGGCGATTTCAAAATTCTTTGGGTTTGTTGCAGTTTGGAACATTAGTATATTTTTCAATTCACATTTTTTAATATAATTGAAATTCCAGTTTCCTCTCTGCACTGTTGAGAATATTTTTGTCCACAAAAATACTTTGAATTCATTAACTATTAATCAATACAACTATTAATAACTACAATTAATACAAGAGGCACTTTAGTATGAATAGCCACATTCTACAGATGGAAAAGGAAAGAAAAAACATTAATGTCTTTGTTCAAGGCCATAGAATTAAATATAAGAATGTATGAAGCTTCTGATCTCAAGTGCTGTGCTCAAAGAGACAGTACAGTATCTCATATTCGGACATGAACGGAATTCAACAAAAGAAGGAACGAATAGCTGTAGAGAAATTTCCATTGTTACACAAATGAAAGAAAAGTTATAAATGTTTCTCCTGGCTGTTCTATATGGGAAGCTAATTATATGGCTAAATATGACTTACTTTCTTGACATACCATAGAACTTCAAGAAAAGAAAATATTCCACTGATTGATGAATCAACTTAATGCTTGCTTTAGACTTTCTACTGTTAAGACAATACATCATGCTGTAGTATAGTTTGAGTAAGAAGAGAAAATATTGCTCTAAAATTTACACAGCCCTTAAAACATGTGCTATTAGTCTCTTTTGAACTTGAATTATCACAATAACATTTGTAAGTAATCCTTTACAGTAATTAGTATTATTCCTCACTTAAGAAAATACCACCTACTTTGGGGGATAATGTTATCTTTTTGTGTTCAGATATCAATCTGTAGATGTAATAAAAAACAGGCCTAAAGAAAATTCCACAATTTTTGCCAAGAACAATGCAATTTAAGACTTTGAATTCCAAAGGCAAGTTGAAGCATATTTTTGCAGTGTCAGCTTGAGCAATTTTATACTGTGGTTTTCAGCCATAATACCATAAGATACAATTTATATTGGAAAAAATTTGACTTATTACATGTGACACTGTTGTTGTGAAATCTCATGGTAGGAGTGGAATCCAGTCATGTCACCACCATATAAATCTCTGAAATAGGGAGTTTGTAGTAGTAATTGCTATCTGTATTTGAACAGAACACTATGATCAATTGTTGGCTGATGCCAAATTGGGAACCATATATCACTCTTATTAGTTGAGGTAGAAGAGAAATAAATGCATAGTAAAAGATCATCAGGAAAGATGTATTCAATATAAATGATCTAGTGTTCACTTAAGTGGATGAATAAGAGAGAAGCTAGCATGTAGGCAAAGAAGATATACAGCTTTGAAAGGACAAAATTTATGATGATAAAAAAAGTCCCAGAAAAAACGCAATACAGAAGTAATAGAAGTAAATTAAGCTATTTAGTGCTAAGTGAGCATGGTGTAGCTGGGAAGTAAACAGTGAGTTGTGAGAGGAAAAAATGAATGTGTTGCTGGTCAGATTGTTGGCAACTCTCTGAGGCAGTACTTTTGCAATAGATTAATTTAAACCTTATTAGTGGAATGATCTCTCATGCTAATACAAATTAGCTATCTAGGAATTACTGAAGTAGCTACACTGAAAAGCATGCAACTTCCCTGGACTGGTTTTACCATTTGTTTGCAATAAGGGGCAAGGGAATAAATTGTCTTATTTATATTTTTATGGAAAAAACAGGGGTCCATAAAGAAAGATTTTGGGATAGATTACTTTTGCAAACTGGAAAATATAATTTTTAAACTCTTTTAAATTGTAAACAGCTCTATAATATGAAATCTGTTTGAAATAGTGTGTGGTTCACTTCTGTTACTTGGATCTGTCCAATTAGGCAATACCGTGTTTGGCATGTGAGTCTATTGATAAATCTGGTAATGAATTAATATTTTTCTGTGGCTAATTATAATTGAAGTAGTCATAACCTACTTTCAATGTAATGCTTATAACAAAGCAGCTAAATACCACAGAGTATGATTCAGGCATAGAATTTATGTCAGCAAATAGTGGTTCTTGGACATGATGAGAGTAGATGCGATGGGATTAGTGGGACCCCCTGGACTGGGTGACTCCTTACCCGTGCTCCTGGGGAAGAATCAAACAATTGGGTTACTGTACCCAGGTGGGGCAGTGGGAGAGCTGGAGCATGGGCCTTGGGTTGGGGGCTGTGGGGGTAGTGGAAGTTCACTTGGTTGGGTGTCCCCTTGTGAGACCCCTCTGAAAAATAGGGCAAAGCCCAAGGGAGGTGTGTGCTCTGGGCTGTAACCTGCCAGAGGCCCTTGGAGCAAGGCTAAGGGGGTTCTTGGTAGCGTTGGTGGCTCCTAGGTGGTGTTGGGAGCTTGAGAAGGAGCTTGGGGGCCTTGACCTATGGAAGAAGGGGAGTGCAAAAGAATGGAAAGGTGGTCATGGAAGAGGAGGGGATGCTCATCTGACTTTTCTAAGTGCCTCTGTACTGCAGTATGGCCCCAAGGGGCTGTGCCAGGCAGGAATTACTCCTTAACTGGCAGGTAGGTGGAAGGAGTATTTGGGGAAATGCAAGTGGGGTAAAGCAGATTCTTGGGGTAAAGTAGACTGCCAGGATATGTCAGGGATGCAAAGAAGCACTTACTGTTCACAGTCTTTTGAGGATTTGGTTCAGGGTATCTCTCTTTGTTGTCTAAGCTTTTTTTTTTCCCCCTCATTTTTTCAATCAAATATGAGTTTCTCTAACTTCCCTCCTTAAAAATCCAACCTCCATGCTACTAATGAAGTCCCTCTTTTAGGCTACCCTCTCAAGGGGCAGGCTGCCTTTTCCCCCTAAATCCTCTGTTTTCCTAATTGTTTTGATGTTATATATAGGTGCTGCAGAGCGCTTCTGCCATTTAACCCATTTAGGGTTAAATTGTCTCCTTTGCTCCAAGCCGGCTTAAGGTGTTTATTTAGTTTAAGTTCTGCTTGCTTCCCTGGTCTCCCCCAGGTTCATACACCTTGGTGGCTCAGAGACATCTACACTGTCTGTTGATGGCTAGCCCCTCCCAAAAGAGAATACCAGAGGAGGATGTGCTGCTGTGTCCCTGCCCAACACCTGCTCCGTAGGTTCTGCCGTGGCTGTTAAGTTGCCAGTTAGCTTCTCTTCTGCACTACTAATGTTCAGATTAGTCTTTTTGCTAAGTCACAGATAAGTAAGGGTGTTATTGGGTTTCAAGGCTACTTCTTCATAGCTTTCAAAAGCATGATATCATTTATCATACTGTTAAAGAGAGAAGTCTACATAAGCTATTCAATCTGTATAAGGCTAAAAGAATTAAAACGCTGAATTACATTTTCAGTGATAATGTATGGTGATAGCCTTTGTCCAAGAAGGAGAGCTAATTGAATATATTAGATTCTGAATTATTTCAAAAAGCTGCTGTTAGAGTGATAAAGGGGAGCATGTTTCAGAGACGAGGATCAGTTACTCTGTTCTTTTTCCCCCATTCGGCATACTTGTATTGATCTGAGGCAGAAAGTCGGATGAGACAGCAAAGGGTATTTATTTGAGTAGCTAAATGGTTGCTTTATAGTCTATTTCATATTAGGGATTGGATTAGAATTGGAAAGATGGAGTGGTATTAGATGCCAGTAACACTAAATCTTATTTGGGTGTTTTGCCTCTTCAAGATAAGTAAAAAGCTTCTGGAACTGATGGCTTCTTTGAACAAGAGGCATTGGGAAGCAGATTGCTGTCTGTCAGGGTAAATTTTTTATTTGATACTATGGAAAGTTGGATTTCTTTGGGTTACTTATGTGTTAATCTTTATCCTTGTTCTTCCTCTCAAAGTAAAAAAAAAAAAAGTTTGTTTCTTGGAGTTGTTGGTTTTCTGAGTGTGCATGTATTTGTATAAGGCAAGCATGGACATAGTTTTATAAATGAAAAATCAGGCTTTGCCATCTCTCCTCACACCCTGTGCTCTTATATATGAATTATTGCTGTTTCTCCTCGATTCTAACCAAGCTTGCAGATGCCTGACTAAAATAAGCTTTGTGAGTCTAGAGATCTACTTTCTTCAGTGCTGAAAACCACAGCAGTAACCAGAGGGTTCAGATATTGATTTTGACCAGTGTGCATAATGTTATCTCATCTGTTGGCTGCTAAATATGGCAATCTGTAGGAAAGGTCATATTCTCAGACCTAATTAAGAAAATCAGAAGAGGCAAATAACATAGATGAGAAGTCATAATAATGACCTGACAGGGCTGCCATGTTCCTGCAGACAGGCAGAGCCAGGCTGCGGCACAGCTGACTTCAGAATCAAATGTCAGGAAAGAAGGTAGTGCTTTCTGTCGCTCTTGCCTTGCTTATGGTAGTGATAAATTCAGTTCATTGCCTCCCTTTTTTTTGATAAATAATTAATTATTTTTTTTGGTTCTGTTCGTTTTAATTCTTTTAATGGCTAGCTTTTAGTCTCCCTTTAATTGAGATGAAGCTAGAACTTTAGCAGTTACATGTGAGAAGAAAGTGCTGGAAAACTTAGAATAGATTTATGTCAATACTGAATATTTCTCTTTTTTAAAATAGACAGTAGGTAGGAAGTAAATTAGACTCCTTTGAGCCTAGAAAAAATCCTAATGCTTGGGTTAAGTGCATTTTATTTCTGTACCTGTGGAAAATAAATAATGTCCTAAAAAGTGAATACTGTCATGCAGATTGAATCTATTACTAAAGTGCTAGTGCTACTATAGCTTTGGGAGCTATGTGGATGACAGTTGCAATTTAGTTCTTTTCTGAAGTTGTTCATCCTACATCTTGTTTGGAAGAGAAAATGAAATATTTCTTCCTTTTTTTTTTTTCCCTGTAGTTAATTTTTATTGCTTTTCTTTAAACAATTTGTGTTTTGTTTTTTCTAGGTGAAATTTTATTATTCAATGACTTGAGTTGAATTTAATTTTGCATGGCAAATGAACAGCAGTGATTGTTTTTTATTTGTACGGCATCTAGCACTTTAGTATCCGCTGTTACTGTTCTTGGCAACCATAATGACACAAATAACTAATAATTACTCTGCTACAGCCCTTAGGTTTTCAAAACACTTCAAGTACTTCACCACAGCATCTCTTCTCTGTCTCTTTTTATGGATATGAAAGTAATGGTACAAATCTTACGTTATCTGATGAAAAGCTAGAGCCAAACCATGGATATCCTGGATACTGAGTTTGGAGAGAAGATTGCTTGCATGGCTGAGGTATCAGTGTGAGACAAGGGGTGCCCTGACAGTGGATCACGTCTTGCAGAAAACAAGGAGATACAAAAGAAAATCTGTGTAAATCTGCACAGTACCTAGTGAGTAGGTCTAATTAATGGCAAATTATACACAGAAATGCAGCTTTGACAGTATTTCATGCATAAACTTCCGAGACATTCTCTTTGAATGTAAACCGTGGGTCCTGCTTTCCTCCAGGCCTGAGGCCGACACGTTTTTCTGTTGTGTTTGAGGTGCAGTTCCACTCTGCAAAGATTGCATAGGAGGAGAGGAAGGGGAGTGGTTGTATTTATTACTTTAAGTAAACCTGAATGTCAAAAGCCCTTGATCAGCAAATACGCAGTTATTTCTTCTGGCTCGCAGCGCTTTGAGCTTGCCCTTTGCTTTGGAGGGGACTCACTACAGATTCTTCAATTTTTATGCATCAGCCATCACTGGCAACGAAAGTAAAACTGCCAGCGTATTAAATGTTTGTCAACAACACTATGCATGTATCAGCAGTAGAATCTTCATTTAGTGTCATTCAGTTACTTCAAACAATTTGAAATACAAGTGTGAAATTCAGCATTTTCTGCCACGTTTGACTAAGTGCTGCATATTTAAGTAAGTGCTGCACACATGTTGTCTCTGGAACAAAGTGTAGTAAAAATGTACTGGTTTTCTACCCTGGACATATAACAGTTTTCTTAGCTTCTGCATACCCCCAGGGGAAGGGATCTGTTAAGAGTACTAATAGGCGGAACTGTGTCTGCCTAAATCAGGCCCAGCTAGGACTTGGTTTATTACTTAGTCTTGTCCTTTCCCTGCCTGCCACACAGAAGTTCCTTATGGTGGTCCTTTAGAGGAGAACATCTGGTGGTGCCTGTTTGGGACTTGCAGTGCAATTGCTAGCTCTTCATGAACTGAGCTTCATCTATGTCCTCGGAGCAGAAGGAGCTCTGGGTGTCTCTTAATTTGCCTTTCAAAGGTTGTAGGAATAGCCAGGCTGAGAGGGTGGGACAGGCATCAAGAGGAGTAAATTGAGTTCAGGCTGTTTTGCATGACATCTTGGAGCCATCTGTGTGATAAAAGCATAAAAATAATCTGCACTGATAAGAACATTAAAATGAAGAGTAATCTAAAAGTACAGTTCTATTTTGGAAAGTGGTAATCTATAAACGTCAGTTTTGAATCCAGCAGATCTATTCCTTTGAGTATTAAAGTATTACTTGCTAAATTTAGTGACAAAAAGTACTGTTTTAAGGTATTGGAGGATGATCTGATTTTTTTTCTACTGTATCATCTATGGAACAGTCTATTTGGTTTCCATTGTTTATAGCCATTTGAAATTCTGTCACTTAGAAATTTTTAAGAGAGTTATATGAATAATTATTTCCCTGGGCATTTCTTCCTCTTGATATTGATCCATTTAGAATAGACAAATCCTTTCCTCTGAGGAAATCAAATAGAAAATACTGTTAATGCTGAGATAAAAATAAATATTTTTTTAAAGTTTTTCTGAACTTTTAGAGTCTTATTGGCAATGCAGTCAGGTGAAATATTGTGACTAATTTGAATATGAAACGCATCCTTTCAACGCAGCCAAACCAAGTATTTATTTTCGGTAAATAAGCAAGTTCTTTTTGTACAAAAACCCAAATTCTCTCTACCTCTGGTCAGAATTTGGTCGAATCACTTTTTCCCAAATGATGCAGTTCTATCACATTTTAAATGTTTTTACAAAATTTCTTTTTGGAAATTTCACAAGGGAAGTTAGGCTAAGAGTACTCTGAAAGCAAAATAGTTTGCCTTAAATGTTTTAAATCTAATGTAAAATATTTTATTTTGTATTCCCATTTTTCATATCCATGTATTCTTAAACTCCCCTTCTGAAATTTTTTTTTTGTCCTCAAGTTTCTAATCCTTGACAATTTTTTTTTTTTTTTTTTTTTTTTTAAATTAAGAATTAACCAAATGCCAAACTTTTAAGTCCTTCTTGGATCATTATTATTTTTGTCTTTGGTAGGACTCTCACTGACAAAAAGCATATTTATTTTTTCTTAAAATCTCAGTGGTGAGTATTAATTTTAAGAACAAGTTTTGCACCACTATTTTGAGCAAAAATAAAGCTGGTATTTAGAATGTTGGGATGGAAAAATTTCCTGCCCTTGCCTGAGACTTGTAAGGGCTGTGTGATTAAAAAGCTTGGCTTTGAGACTAAAGCTAAAAACAGGCTATTACCGGAGACTTCTCCAAAATGTAAAACATTATTGTTTTGCTGTTGAAGTTTGTAAAAAGGAAAGGGAGAAATAGGCATTGGTCCTGAGGAAAAAGGCCAGAAGACTGTTGTAATGTCAGAATGTGGATATTTAGGATGCAGAGACTATACGTGCTTGTCACTCAGGGACTTGCATATCCAGTTCTAAAGTACGGTTATCATGTTATAGTATTTTTGTTTTCGCCTTTGTTTTTCCTGTCCACACCGAGTGTTCAGAAGTACCTGCTTTCCCTCCCCTGGAAAGGAAGGCCTTACGCCTTCTGTGTCGTATTCTCTGAACTGGCATCAAGGCTTTGCTCTGTTGTTTACAAAACAAAGCCGGGTATGGAATGAATGAGAAATGGAAATTAACTTTTACTTTGTGAAGGAATTTTTGCATCAGTGGCTTGAAAAGTTTGACATAGATAATCATGAAAAGAATGGGTCACTTGGTCTCCTTTAGATCTCTGCAAGTATCTCTGATTTAAAGGAAGGCTGCTTTTTTCTCTTTTTGTTCTTTTTACTCCCTTTCCCCTGGTTGATCTTATCCAAATACTTAATAGAAATTGATAGTGTGTTCCCAGGTAACAAATTACATCTGTCTCTGAAAATGAGTCAATGTAATCATGACAAATTCATGAAATAAAGGGGAAATACATTGCTGCAGTCCCAGGGAACATGAGTCAATATGCTTTATGTAATTATTTAATAAAACATCTCTTCTAGTGCGTTGAACCAGCCTAAGATACCGAAGCAGTTGTATTTATGCAGGAATAAACAAACTTCCAGTAAAAGCTGGTGACCAGAAGTATGCAATTATGCATTTCCAGAAATACTCATTAAACCAGTCTGCTTAAATTTTAATCAGTCTTCTATGTATGAAACAGTCTTGATAAGAGGGAGTAGAAAAATAAGAAAAGATTTTTATGAAAAGCTATTCAGAACTTCTAGTGCTCCAAACGGCTTTGAATTTTTTTATTTAACTTCTTGAGCATGAAATTGCAAATCTGTCTAAAAGTTAACAATACAAAATCCTACATGCTGGCTTAGTACTGTTTATGGGAGCCATATTGGTATCAGCACAGAAATACTACATTGATAGTAAAGCTGACATAAAAAGAATATGATGTGGGGATTAGACAGAGATATTTGAAACAGTTAAGCTTTGTGTAGTGCATGTGAGAAATGTCAGAGGATTGATTATCAGTGTGTGAATTCTTCTACGAAAGTGAAGTCATAGGAAATGCACTGTTAGACTGAAAAATTACAAATCACCAGGTACTTCCAGTATTTTTTGGCCTTCCTTATTTTTCTTCCTGATATATCTGAGCTGAATACTGCAAACTGTGTTATATCTGATACGTGAGAGGATGTGTTACCCAGGATCACAAGGAAGGCAGGAATGGCCGTAAGAGGTTCATGACTCCAGATGCTGGAGTGAATTCAAGAGGTGTCTAGTTATGTTCCTCTCAACATTAGATTTGTGTAGTTTAATGGTCAGTGACTTCCACTTTTATTTTCAGTCAGCCTGAAGTAGCATCAGGATGCTCAGGGATGGTCTACGTGCACAACTGGATGCGCAATAAATAGTGGGTCACTTGAAGCCTTTACAAACATGTTTGTAGACCTATTCAAACAATCTGAGAGGGAAGTTCAGAGAGCAACTCACAAAATGTTAGGGGATGAAGACAAGAGTGCATATATGCATCCCTGAAAAGAGTCACTAACCTTTTCATGTTTCACAATCTCTTTTTAGCTGTTATACATCTATTTGTGATGGATCACCTCGTGTCTTTGGAAACTGCAGTTATGAATATTGTTGCTTTAATACTAAATTCTAATGGTCACTGTGCTTTATCCTTTTAGGGCATCAGTAGCCTCTTCAGTTCACTTAAAGTGGTCAGGCTACTTCGGCTGGGTCGTGTAGCTCGGAAGCTGGACCACTACATTGAATATGGAGCAGCGGTCTTGGTTCTGCTGGTGTGTGTGTTTGGTCTTGCAGCACACTGGTTGGCCTGCATTTGGTACAGCATAGGAGACTATGAAGTTATCGATGAGGATACAAACACGATCCGAACTGAGAGCTGGCTCTATCAGCTGGGGATGTCAATAGGAACACCTTACCGCTTTAACACATCAGGCTTTGGAAAATGGGAAGGCGGACCAAGCAAAGATTCGGTCTACATATCCTCATTGTATTTTACAATGACCAGCCTCACTAGTGTTGGATTTGGGAACATCGCTCCGACTACAGATGGGGAGAAGATCTTTGCTGTTGCTATGATGATGATTGGCTGTGAGTATTAGAGATTCTGTCTCTCACACACATAATGCCAAATAGCTGTGTCATGAATACTGATATCATAAGAACATCTGGAATTGTGTCAAATATTATTATGCAGCTTAAAATATTTTTGGTGGCATTATAGTTATTACACACTTTCTTACTGGTTAGTTTTAAAATCACAAGTGGGAGTATTGCTGTGACTAGCAAAAATTCAGTCATTTTGGAAGCAATATTTTGTCAATATTCTTTCAATATTCTTTTGTAAGTAAACTGTAAAATGTGTAAAGCCTGAAGTATTAAAAATTAATGCACCAGAGTGGGCATAGACAACGTTTGTGCCTCCGTTTGGTATGTGGCAAAATCTTTGTATGTCTGAAAGTCGTCTATATTGGACAAGTGGGTTGGTGAGTGGGAGGAGGCCCAAGCGAACCGTAAGGGGGTGAGAACAGTACCTCTCTAGCGGCCATAAACTCCGCTGTGGGCTGAGCATACAGTCAGATCCTAAAGCAACTGGGATGATACTGGCCTTGGGCACCTCTGGCTTACATTTCTTTGTTGCAAGGGATTCATATTGCCAAGCTGTCCAGCTTTTGGCCATGTTGTGTCACTTCAATGCAGGATCTGCACTCAAAGTACCTTGAGAGCTACTTGGCGTTAAGAACCATGCAGTGTCCACCCTTAAACTAGGTCACATTTTTTTAGATAAGGGTGAAATTTGAACCAAAATAAGGAAAAAAAAGAAATTCTACCTTTGTACATGGAAGAGTGTATGGAGAAAGAGAGAAGCTTCTGTACAGTAATACTACATCTAGAGGAGAAAAAAGTCAATCCTTGCTTAGCAGAAAATTAAAACCAAATATATAATGAGGCTCAATTAGCAGCACAGTGCCTGTTACGATAGAAATGTGAAGGTTTGATTCTGATGTGTCATTTTACAGCAACACTGAAATCATGTACTGAGATTACCTGTGCAGTGTTAAGCAGGCTGAAGGTTAGTGAGAAGAAGTATAAAGACAAGCATTCTTGATCTTGTAGGAATTGGGGTATTTTAGCTATAAAAATTGTTAATTTTGTTCTTCTAGCTTTTTCCGCTGCTAAGAGTCCCATCATCCTAAAAAAACACCCGCTTAGCATGAGAGAAATGTATATAAAACTTGGAGACAACTACGCGGCTTCCTCATGAGAAGGTGCATTAGACAATGTAGCAGTGTAGTACAAAACAGGATTCCAAACATATTTCGTGCCGAAGTTACCTGTGTAATAGGAAATATCCTGAGCTTTGGTTTATTGTTCATTGGGTTATGCTCATGATACCAGCTAGACAAGAATAGCTAGTATTGTTCAGTTTTATTATTTAGTACTATGAATACTGAGTTAACATAACCTTCCTAAAATCAAGAATGTACATGGTGATATTTTGGAGTTCTACCTGCTCCAAACTCTGCATATGAAAATGTGGTGGAAATAAACGAATTTATGCAAGATTAATGTTGATAGATACCTGCTCTGAATTCTATAATGAACTTTAATTTCAGCAAGTTGTAAAAAAAATAGTGTTCTGGCAAATTTACATCTCATGAATGCAATCACATTTGAGGGAAACAATTTTGTTTGTATTTGGACTTCTAGAACCTTACATTTCTAACCTGTAACTGTCTATGTATCTGAGCACCTTTATCCTGTGAACAACTGCTTGGAAAACATTAGTGTTACTCGCAATAGCTGTTTGCAGGAATGGCAACTAAGTAATCCAATCTTTGAGTTTACCTCTCTGGGATCTTGATTGCTTTTAACGTGCTGAAGTTTTGAGCTGTGGTCGTTCCTCAGGATGGGAGGAACACAACCAATTTGTTTACTTTGCAGCTATTTAGAACTTAATTGTAGACAGACATTCTTCCACCATAAAATTTTATGTTAAAATAACACTATTTAGCCAGTAGAATTAAGCTCTCAAACATTGATCTGAGCTTGAACTAGGGCTATTTTATAAGAATTTTGTCTGATCTGTTGGGAACCTGAAAGGTACATAGCAAAGGTATGTGGGATAGCTGTGGGGGAGGGAAAAGAAGTTTCGTGGCTAAAGATTTTGTATGCTACTCAGAAAAATTCATATTTGTCCCTGGCCAAGTAACGTGTTTCTTATGAGCTGAGCTACTCACTCAAATCATGGTGGGTGGCTACACGTTCCTCTTATGGTCCTCATTTTGCAGATGTCAGATTGCATAGATTTGCATATGGGATGGATAGGGGCTGTGGATGTCCAAAGCATCAGAACTAAGCAATTTCAAATCAGTTCTGCTAATGTGTTACTGCCCCCTAATAAAAGGAAACGATATATAATTTCTCATTTATACTTTGCTATTAACACTGCATTTATTTTAGCACCTATCTAGTGATGCATTCTCCAAAGGTACTGCTATCTTTCAGTAGCACAGGGAATGCCATTTTGTTTCCATGAAGGATGCAGAGAGAGCCTAATTACTTGACTGTCTAAAAGTCCAATTGAAGATAGGTGGGATTTGCTGACTGCAATCTCAAATATATCACTCCATTAACTTCTTCCCTGCTAGAGGGTAAGTCTTTAAGAACTATGTGAATTTATCCTGGTTTTGAAGTGGCTAGGTATAGTCTGGACAAAAATACGTACCTGTATATTTAAATAGTCCAGTGAAATAAGTAAAGTCAATTTACAACCTTTTCTGTATGAAATGGAAACAACAACTGTCACTTTTTCTTTGAGGATGTTGTCGTTTTTGTTTAGTTGACTAAGACAATATATTAAGAAGATTAGTTTTGAGATTCCAAAATGACACTATAGTGTCATATAAAAAAAAAAAAAAAAAAGAATATTTGGGAAAAAATGTATAAGAGCCAGTATTCATATTTCACAATGATTCCAGAAAAAATTTACTTTAAATAGACTGGAAATTTTTAATAGGAGGGTGATTTTTATCCCCTTGGGCCAATTAAACTCCTGTGAATAAATCGTAGAACTTCCATTAGCCTGATGGAGACAGATTTAGATGAGCGGAAGGCAAATGATAACACTTCCTTCTCTTTGTGCATTTTATCCTCTGCTCCTTTTGAATAGCAATAAGCGCTGTGTCCAAAAAACTAGTGGCTTGTTGAACAACACTGTGGCCAGCTAAGCCCACGGTCGCAATTTTATTAGCAAGATCACCTCTGAAATTTTGATCTTCTCTTTACTTGTAAAAGAAACTGAATTTTCTTGGAAGGGACATGGTGGTCAACGTGCGAAAATGGCTGCAACCCCCACCTTCCTTGCGTGGGCTGTCTATGTAGCTACCCTACAGAGAGTTAGGGCGCAAGTCCCACTTCAGCGCGCAGTAGGCACTTGCCTCCCACTGGTGGCTGGCCGAGAAACTACAACAGTAGGATGCTTGCTCGTTCCTGGGTCCAGCTTAGAGCTGTAGCACTGCCTTTGCACCATGCCTCTGATTTTTGGTGTCACTGGTCTTGGCTAGCTCTGCGGCCATGGTTTGGTAGGGGCACTCAAGGACTGCTTCGGTGGAGCGCGGATTTTGGCATCAAGTGGAGGGAAAGGAAGAATTTACTTTTGGAAGTGTGAACTCTTCCTACTTAGTGAACTTAAATAAATTTTTTATATATATACACAGGCATACCTACATACAGACATAGCATATGTGTATACATACACACAGAGCACACATATATTATGATGTTTAAAAGATGAAAAAGAGAATGTGTTTTTTTCTTCATGTTTGATAGTCTAGAATTAATTTTAATAGAATGGATTTGATTTTGAAAAATTCTTGTATCTCTGGGGAAGGCTGGATATGGTGAGTGCTGCCCTGAGGAGCATTGCCAGGTGGTGTGCAGTTTTGCAGGCTTTCTGGTCCTTGTTTCTAGCAAACTTAGTTTTTGGTTTTGTTTTGGTTTACTTGGCTGAGTATCTTGAATAGTTTCTGGAGACAAAAGTTTTCTTTGGTCTTGGAGTGTTGTCTGTTGAGCTTCTCTGTTTCAGGAGAGGAGTTACTGTGTAAACAAGTGATTTTAAAATCTGTATGGCTGTCTTCTCCACTGGCAAACTGATTGAAAGGCTTGTGGTACAGTCAGCACAGGACTACCGCGACATCCAAAGAGGATGTGTCAGAAGGGCTCAGAATATTACAGGTTATTTGAAAGCGTAAGCAGTTTGTAACTAGTATCCTTCCATATGTTTAGTATGCTTATGCGTGGAGTGATGGAATTAATACTTTGTAACTATATTCCATCTTACCTAAGACAAAATTTGGTTTTCTCTGCTGCTCAGCCACTGCTGTGTTGCCTCCTGCTTACCGCTTACTCCTGTAAAGCTGATCCTGTGGCAGAAATACATGTGTATTACATTAACTCTTTGTAGACCCATTGACCACTGGTAGTAGTACTTTGCTGTAATGTCAGATAGCTGTTTAAATAATAGGTAAGATCACTTCCATTTTCCTTTTTATTCAGTCTTTCATTATGGTAAATAAGAAATCCAGGTAACTTTTAATTCAAACTTAGAGCTGCGTTAGTGAAGCTGTCCTGGGCCAGTAGGAATTTTGGCTGAGTTGAGTGCAAATGTTGGCCTAATAAAAAGTTTAGGGTATATGAACTTGTAGAAGGAAGGGTGGGCAAGTCATGTTAGCAGTGCATAGACACTGGGAAGAGATGACATGTGTGGATATTGAACCTGTGGGGCTGGCTGGGTTCGTTGGTTTTACGCTTGGGGCAAAGTACAAGAAAGGGTGGCTTGGTCTCAGCAGCCCTGGTTTCTGCTTTGGAGCCACCTGCTGCAGGGAGGTGTTCTTGTGCTCCCAACTGCAATGTATGCACGCACTGTCTTACTGACCTCATCATGGCTGCAGTTTTCGGGAAGAAAGTGTTTTACTGTTGGTTATTTTGACATGGGTAGGTGCAACCTCTAACTAGATTTGTGAGGGACTGCAGCATACTCATCATGTAGCCCTGGGGATGTATGGTCCATTGCTCAGCTCTACCAAAGGGGGATGTGGGTAAGTGAGAAATGCTCTTGATTCTTGACCTCAAATAAGACACATCTGTTTGGGAAGAACAGATTATTTTAGAATAGAGATGAAGTATCCATTGGCTGCTCTTAAGGATTTCTCTTCTGTGGAGGCTTGATGCTTCTGATAAGATACGTAGTTCATATTAGTATGTAGCTGTTTTTCCTGAACATATGGTAAATTATAGTTTTGTAAAGCAAACTGTCTTCACATCTGTCAATGAACTGACCTGCATGATTTTGCCTCACTTTATTTATTGAGTGTATGTGTATATATAGAGAGAAGTATGAGTGTTACTACTGGAAGTAAAAGCAATGAACTCCTCAACTTCATTTTAAATGAATCAGAGCATATTTGCTTATCCTTTTTCACAGATGGCCACTAAATTGCTAATTAATAGGAAATATGTCTACAGACAGATCTTCCAGAGAGGTTGATGTTACGTAAAACCAGGTTTAAAACCACTGTCTGGGCCTGTGGAAAGATGTATATTTTCCGGTTTTAATACTCAGGGGAAAAAAAAGCTATTTTAATTTCTTCCCTGTGGAGACATATGCCTCGAAATAACAGTTCTCATATATTTTGTTCAGTGAAGCTGTCAGGTTGGGTTGCATATTGTTTATTTTTCCTAAGCAATAGCAGAAACCCGAGGACTTTCATTTGCAGTTTTCATATCTGGGCACTGTATCAGCAATCCCCTTGCTGGGCAGGTGGAGTAGGGATGAACAGTTCTAAAAATGCTTTGTGTTTTCCACTTTTAACATACCGTAATACTGATGGATGCTTGCCTATCTAGATTTTGAGCAACTGAGCAAAATCTATCATTTCAGGAGCCCTTTGTTAGTGTTCTCAGGGGCACTGAAAGATCCCAAGCTTTTGGTGCCTGTTCACGCTAAATTCTTCTTGTTAGGTAGGAAATTCCTGGAACTACAGGGCTTGACTCATCCGAAGTATGAAGTTCACTGAGGAAAAGGCACATGTTTGAATGCTAACCTAAAGCATAAATTCCCCTGTGAACACTATAATTAGACCAGATAGTGAGAGGGATCATGGAAAGAGAACAAAAGTAGGAGTTAAAAGGTCAAACTCGAGGACACGCATGCTCACCTACTGTAATAAATTTTCAGCGGCTGAGTTCATTAATCAAAACAGACCAGAGACCAAAACCACTCATCTTCATTGATCCTGTGCAACACCAGCATCGTGCGGTCCTGCAGCGCTTCAGCTGTTGTCTCTGGTTAAGGTAGACGCAGATCCCAGGAGCGGCGAGTAGCTGTCTCAGCTTTGCTCAGCTTTGTGAATAGCTTCTCATTAGACATAAAAACAGGAATGAGGATAACATTAAGTAAATTTGAAAACATAATTAGGTAGTTTTATTTACAGCACTCTTGCTGAAAGGAACAGAAATCTGCCCTTGTCGTGTGAACATCTCTCAGAACTACAAGAAAATTTTGGTGGCTGGTATCCTGACATGCAGGTCAGCGTTGCTCCTTCATAGTCTCACAGAGGAGTAGAGTGCTTCCGTGACCCCCAGCAGGGTAGAAAGTGTTCAGAGGCTCTCGTGAACAAGGATAGCCAGGAACTGATGAAAACTAGACTGTTGTGATCAAAATACGTGAACAAAATACACATGCGTTGCAGCACCATGTTTGATGGTGTTCCTGAGGCGTGATTTTCCCCTCATAATGCAGTTCAGTTACTGCTATAATTGTTAAGCAACTGTTTGGGATTTCTGAATGTTATTTTGCTTGGATGCTTTCTCCATTAGAATGAACCACCAGAAGTGTTGCGGGTATGTTTCTCAGCTACACCAAGGTTCAGCAAAGAGGAAGGGCCAGCAGAAAATCTGGATAGAGTTTCTCTGAAGGTTAGAAGGAGGGTTTGGGTATTAGAGCAGGATTTGGCCTGGTTATCTCTAAATGTGAGAATGCTCCAAGTTTTCTTGTTAAGAGTGAAGAATGAGTAAAACAATAAAATAACCAAACCAAAGGCAAAAAAATCCCCAGAAACTCAGACACTCCCCACCCCCCTAAGAAACAATGAGAAAAAACCTCTACTAAAACCCCATAGTCATTGTGATTAAAAAAAAACCTGGATAAATAACATTGTTTTAGGCTTTTTGGCTGTATGAACAGTCCTTCAGACAGTTGAGTCCTAAGGGATGCGTTTTTCAGTGAAGTGCATTGGTTATCTCTCATCAGTACGCATGGGGCTGCACCAGGTCCTGGTGGCGTTTTCAGACCCGTCGATGAGCCGCAGCGTCTGGCCTGCACGGAGTCACGTCATTGATATTCAGTACAGACAGGGCACGCTGGAGAGATGCGGTCCGTGCTGACAGAGTTCACAACATAGCAAGCTCCAAACTCTGAACTGTGGCTCTTAGAAGTTGCCTCCTCTTCAGATAAGGATGTCCGAGGCCTGCAGATTTTTTAAGGATTGCTTCTATTGAAACAGAAAACACTGGTGTGAAAGCCAGCAAAAGGGCAGGCTTTAGGTGACCCGTATGTAAATAGAAAACTCCTACAAAATTTGTTGTCTCCAGGCTGAGATGGACTGGGAGGTTTCTTCAGGTTCACAACGCCAGTGCTGATGCTGTAATAAATCTGTCTGAGCTAACAATCATGGCTATGCGAGGAGTTCCCCATTCATATGGGATTTGTCATCTCACCACCGCAACACACTTCAAAGCAGTATTTATAGAAGAGAAAAAATGTTTTTGTGAGTATATTAATGTGGTAGTACTTTGTTTCCTGGCCTGCTTTGGGGAAACATAAACTAACTCTGTGTGACATGTTATTTCTTACTATGGAAAAGTGAGTAAGCAATATTCTTTTTCTTGTTATTTAAAGTGTATATGACCAGATTAAAGCTAGATGAAATTATTGCTATTAAACGTCCCGCAAAATGGAATTTGCAAATGGCAAGGGTAAATTGCCCATGTACTTTTGGTTGTGGGGGAAAAAACAAGATAAAAATTCCAGACCTATATCACATACATATGCCTGATGAATCGCCCCATGATGTGTCGTTTTGCCTTAATGACTTTAAAAATTTTAGGCTGTAGTTCAGCCTAATGGATCTAGGGAATGGCCCTGCCTCAGAACATGATAGAACTTAATTGCTAGAATAGTGCCAGGAAATTTTACTCCAAATCACTGTCAGTATCATGCAAATCCAATCAGGATAATTTCTGAAGTGGGATTTTTGTGAAAATTTTTAATTGTCAAGGTTCTTACAATCTGTTGTCTCCTGCAGAGCTTAACTTTGCTCTCCAAAACACGGGCCAACTTTTGAAGGGACTGTAAATGCAAATGGAGAAAAAATAGTTCTGTTTGACAGGACAGAAGATGAAAGCTGTAAAGTGTTAATGGTTTGGGTTTTTTGGGCATGTAGGGGAGAGCTCACACTACAATAATGTTATAGATAATTGCCTTTTTTCTCTTTGTTGCACAGTGTTTCTAAATTTTTACCTTGAATTATTTGATAGTAATGAGGAGGATAAGAAAAATAAATAGGTATCTCAGCTGTGGGTGTGTCTCTTTTTCACCCCATGTGTTTCAGATCACATGCTTAGTAGTGCAGAATTTTGCTTTCTTTAGGCCATTTGTAACATTTCTTCCTGTGATGAATGAAGACGTAACTCAAATCTGAGTTCAATAATCTTTATAAAAGGCAAGTAAAACAGCAGAACCTCTCCAGCATGTCGCCCCCCCCGGGACAGCCGATTTCTCAGAATATATAGAGGGTTTCATTTACATCTTCATAAGAACCCCGAGTGCACTCATACATACGCATAACCTATCCCCACTTCGTATTATAATTAGCATTTCCATAATCTCCTCCTTCTGGCGCATGCTCAGTGTCTCGTGGTGGTGGCCGTCGGGGGTCGGTGGGGATGAAGGCTTATGGCTCTTCTTCGTCACCGCTAGTAACCCTTTGTTCTGGCGCATGCTCTGTGGCTTCTCCGAGGTACAAAGTAGCTTGGACCGGTGCTCCTCTCTTCTGCGCAGGCTCTGTACCCTTTTTGTAACCATTAGACTCTTAAAAAGTTACAAAAATGTGATTGACAGTACCTTATGCGAGACCCTCTTTCCCGCCTTTTGTTCACTTCTAGAACTTTACTAATAACATGTCTATTTTACAACAGATTATATAACCAGTCTACTCAGTTCTCCTCACCATTTCACATTAATTTAATTAACATGAATTATAACTTCATATATCACAACATGAATTATAACTTCATTTATCGCACTTCCTATAAGTAGATTTAAAACACTGAAACGTGCTGGCTCTTTCAAACTTACATCAGCATGTGCAATGAACTTGTTTTGAATTCTGAAGGAACATCTTTAACTCAAGTTACTTTTTGAGAGGGAATTGCCTGATGCATCCAGAACATGGACTGAAAGGGCAGAGGAGTGTAAAAGGAAAAAGGAGTAGTTCAGGCAGGTGAATCAGGGGGTTACATACGAGTGTTTTGTTGCCTATGAAAAAAAATCTTCAAGAATCTAGAAGAGACATTGTGTTTTGATATGCAGTACAGCGATCCTGGGAGTTCAGTTTACAATTTTATTCTTAATTACTGAGGCACACAAGTATAATCTAAAAGAGCGTGATTTGTCTTGCTGGAATTTTATTCTGGATTCCCACCTATGGAGTTGCCTAAATACCTCTAGCGCACAAAAAGCATGACAGATTTTTCTTTCTCTTTGCAGTTCTGGGAGGCCTTTGCCTAAGCAGCAGCTCTATGTGAAGGACAGAAATCTTGGACAAGGATTTGGTTTTACATGAGAATAACCTGTATTTCAAAGTCCATTTCTGTCTAAGAAAAATCCAGCTAGATAGGCGTGGGAAAAAAATAGCAAAATAGCACATGCACTCATATGACACATATGACACCATCTAATATGTGGAATACGACAGATCATCTGAAGCATCTTCTAAGCACCTTTCACTTCTGCATCAGGCTCAAAAAGGATATAATTATTTTACTGTCTAATTGCTACTGGACTCAGACAGACCTGCCGTAGGTTACAAAATATCGTGGTAGAAAGAGCTTACCTAGCTATAATTTGTAAATGGTTTATGGATCATGAGATATCCCTGACCACTCAGATGAGCTATCTCATGACATCTTGAGAATGAATAAGGATTAATTGTGCTTGCCAGATCAGTGAGTTCTAATGCATTTGGCTGTTTTTATATTTTAAAGAAAGATTTGTCAGTTTATAAAAATGGTAAGCAATGGTCTAGAGGATGTCAATGCTGCTGTGGATCATATGTGGTTTATTTCTTGGAGCTGAGAGCTCTGAAATATTCTAGATCTGAACTTGAGTTGCTATCTGAAGACATATCGTATCATAAGCAGCAGCAGCAGCCTGATGGAAGAAATTCTGATCCCCTGAGAAAATACAGAATATATGTGAAAATGTCAGTATGTTTTATCCACAGTACAGCAACTCTTGCTGCAACTGGTGTGAAAAATGTGGAAGGAGACAAGTAACTTATTAATAGGCCCTCTTGCCTGGAAGGAAAGTAGAAAGTGTATTCTTCTAACCAAAGGATTTTGACAGCCAGTAGGGTCTAAAATCCTAAGTGCCTTATGGTAAAGAATGAAATAGTTGAGGTATTAAAGCCTGACTCTTCTTACTCACATCAACACACATTTGGAATGCCTTTTTTTTTTTTTTTACTCCTTTGAAATCAAACCGGTAACTGTACCAGGTGGCATGGAAGTAAATTCTTCTGGTCAGATAATAGGCAAACCTTGCCCTCCCCTGCCACCACCTCAAAAGCAAAAATGAGTTGCTTAATAAATGCAGGTGAGTGGGATGATTCATGGTCATGGTTTGGTAGTTCTTTGGTGTTAATGGAAAGATCCTGTGGGATTTTCACTATAAAATGAGAGGGAGCTGGAGGTTGCTAACATCCTCCAAGTGTTCAGAGGCCAAATTGAAGGAGAGAAAATTGGACTTAAGATAAAGAATTAATTTCTGTCTTTGAAACTGAACTCGAATGAGGGTTTTTTTGAGAGTTATTTTCAGGTAAAATTAAGATTTACTATGAAAACATGAAAAATAATGCCAGGGTTTTCGGATCATCCTCATGCACAAACACCTTAAACAGTTTCAGAGCTTCTAGGCAGTTAATTAAATGAATTCTGAAAACTGTAAGCTTATTTATTATAGTTGTATTGCTTATTGACAGTTTGTACTTTTAGTAAAATTTTTGTAAAATAGAAAGTAGCATGCTTGCTCCAGTTTTGAACCAACCTTATTTTAGTTTTCCTTTTTCAAAATCTGTCACTCCTTTCATATGCAGAGGGCAAATGAGTGGAATTCTGCCTCCTAATGGTCAGGTCTACTGTGACACTTTGTGTGTGTGGCCCTGGATAGAGTGCATCCTTTTGCATCAAACACACAGGTTTGGCAATGATTTTGTGGTGTTGTGTTGGAAATAGCACAGTATCCACTAAGAACAGTTCCCAGAAGCGCACCTTAGATCTGATGTAGCCATTCACCTATTTCCAGTTCCGTTTCCTTTAATGGACCACCAGATCCTTCCTCCTACTTTTCTCTCTCTTCCCTGCATAAACCTTCATTTCTGGGCCTGTCACTGCTCAGAGGTTTGCCATCCCACACTAGCAGCTTCATCCTGTTTTTTTTTGTTTTTGTTTTTTTAGTTTTTGTTGTTGTTGTTGTTGTTGTTGTTGTGGTGGTGGTGGTGTTGTTTGGTTTGGTTTGGTTTTTTTCCCCACAGAGAGAATTTTGTAAGAAACAAGAAACTGGAAAAAATATTCAACTTTGCTTTTAGAGAGGGAAGTTGTTATAAGCTGTAATTCCTTGAACAACTTACTCCTTAAACATTTGTTTGACTTTATGCTTCTCATTCAGTTTGGTGCATTTAAATGCAGAGGGAGGGGAAATGAAGGTGATTTCCTGTATTGCAAATAGGCTTTGATTTCTTGGCTCACTTTTAATTGCCTTTTGTTTTGAATATTTTTGATTCTTTCTTGATAAAAGCCTTTCTTCACATGACTGGGAAAATTATAAAATCAATTTTATCAGGAATTAAGTATGCCAAAACTAAAATTTCCAGCAACTGGCTTTCTCACACTCCTTGCAAATAAGTTGACTGCAGGTTAATAGTGAAGTAAGAGCAACAGAATGTGGGAGGGGAAAATGAGCATTTTTCTGGAAGGGAGCCTTATTCCACATAAAGTTAGCAACCTCCTATGAAAATCATAGAGGAATTACCGAAGAGGCAAATTACTTTGAGCAAACAACTGTGTCACATAGGTGCCACACTAACTGTGGGCAGCTACGAGGAGAAGACCTAGCTATGTGCTGCCTTTGGCTTATTACGCTATTCTGAGCTGCTCATGCAGAGAAAATAACATCTAGTGCTGCTTTGAACCTTCATGTGTATAATAAACCTAAGTGACCGGAAGCTGTGCGAGAAGCTGTCTGGATCCAGTTGCTAGTGCCCTGTAGTGTGACACAGGGGAGCTGAGTCCCACACCCAGCTGAGATGTTAACCTGTGGTGTTACGTTCCGTAACTTATTTTCTCTTCTTTGTCCTTCTTATGTGTTTAGACTTTGTGCAGAGAGGCAGGGAGGGACCTGCCTCTCAAAAAAGCATGAGCCTTAACTTGAGCTTGAAGTTCTGCTAAAATGCAAATGGGCATTATTACGGATACCCACTACGATGGCACCTGTGTTGGTCTACCCACTAGTCATGACCCAGGAGTTCTCAACTGGCACCTGAACGATCCCCAGGCAGAGCTCCATGCATCCAGCTGCTCTCAAACAAAGGGCAAGTCCCCTTCCTCGCTCTCCCAGTCTACCCTTCCTGAAGAACCTGTATCCATCCATTGCAGGGCTTCAGTTGTGTGAACCGTCCCACCATGTCTCTGTGATTCCAATGAGGTCATTGCTTTCTAACCACACATAGTCTTCTAGCTCCTCATTCTGCCTGCAGTGGCATAGGTGTTACCAAGAGGTACCTGAGCATGCTGAGTCCCCAGTACAGGCTGAGAGTGGCACTGGAATATGCTGTCTGACCATGATGGGAGCTTTCTGGCAAAAACAGAAAAAGGGGAGAGGCAGGTGGGTCAGATTTTTTGGTTTGGTGTGTTTTTCGTTGTTTTTTTTTTTTGCTCACTGGTACAACAGAAGACAGCACAGTCCTTGTGAAAACTACGATAGACAAATGAATCAAACCTTCTCCACTTGTGTTTAGAAGTATGGAAACAGCAGTACCTGTGAGGCAGAGATCTGTGTGGCACTGCCAAGCATCTCCTGGGGTACGACTTGAAGCTGCCAAGTGGATAGATGCTCCTGTTTTCCGGTGATGGCATCAGAAGGTTGTCCTTTCAGGGCAGTGCAGCTGACCATCTGCTTTTTGGGCTCCTGCTGGTCTGTTAGTAAATGCACTGACAGGTGTGAGGTGGAAGCCTGTAGCTACCGAGTTTCCCTTGCTGCTTTTGCTTTCATGCTGGGGTGTGTGTGGGAGGGCAAAAGGGGGAGCAGGCATTGAGAGAGAGAAATAGAAACTGAAGTTGAAACTAAAGTTTCTTCTTTTTCCTTTTCAAACTCTTAAACTTCTTTTTTGCCTGCTTCCCAAAATAAACAGAATCTTACGTGGTGCGTGTTTAAGATGGTTGTTTCCTCGTTCTAGTTACAGACCTGTAGTGCAACAGATGAATGATACTTCTCTTCTTTGGTCTTTGTGGCTGAAAGAGCATGGTTTGAAGCAGAAAAAGGCTTGAAAAGGGAATTCGAGATACTTATTTGTGTGAGGAAGAGTGCATGCTGGGGCATGAGGTAAGCGTGGCCAGTTGACTGTACTGATTTTATCAGGTTTGATTATCGTACTGTACTAAGTGTATGAGATTCTGATCGTGATTATGCCAATATAAAAGATCTCTCCCTTCATAAAGGTGTAGTTCAGATCCAGAATGAAGTACTCTTTTTATTCGTATGCAGGCTTCAATAATACAGAAGACTGGGGGGAAGACTAGTGTTTTATGGGACCATTGTGTTGTATCACTGGGTAGTCAGACAGAAGAAAATACTCTGAGTTATTACCAGTTTGAGTTGAAATGGAAAATTTGATGCAGCGGGCAACTGTAGTAGCAAGGTATGAATGGTTCAGTACATGGAGTACTGGTATGGTTGCCGGGGTCCACAGCGCAGTGAAACGGGCAGTTCAGTAGTTTAGTGGCCAGTGAAATACTGGAGCAGATAAGACATTCAGAAAAGCAGGGAAGATAAGAGTGCCTGAGGGCAACCACATTTCTCAAGCTGTTCACCTTCAGTTGGGAAGGACGGCAGTCTGCTGTGGAGCTTGTCTTATCCTGATGCACTGGGGGAGCAGCTGTGGTAGAACAGGTCAGGAACAGAAGTAACTTCATAGCCTCGCACACTCTGCACAAACATGCATAAATCAGTGTTGATGACATAAGTACTGTCCTAGTAGTAGTAGTTATGCGTTTTTCTTCCTACAGCTGTTCTGTAAGCCGCATAACGGCTGTGATCTCGCTTCAGCAGAGATTTAATTTGAGATAGTATCAGAAGTGGAGAGCAGTGGGGAAGGAGTCTGGGAAAGCATTTGGCGGCTGCACATGAATGAGAAATACTGTTTCCTGTAAGCTTTTGATGTTGGGTATTGCCAGATATTCCATACAATATGCAAACGTAGTGTACTGACTGGGTAGGGCTTGGGAGCAGTTGGGGCAGGCCCAGGCTTTAAGGTAATACTGCAGATCGCTGAAGAGTTCTATTAGTCTTGGGTAAATGGGCAGTGAAAGAAGCTGCTTCCCAGAAGGCGGCAGTATGGGTGGAGAAAAAGAAAGAACTTGCATTTGAGACTTTCCTCCTGTAATTGCTGTCTGTAACCCTATACTGACAGAGAATACTGCTTTATGCTTTTAAGAGGAAACTATCTGGTTTTCTACCATTTTCTATGCAGCGATGCAAAAAATGGTTGATACGCAGTAATGTTTGCCTGAGGCCACACAGCCAAATTCCCCACTGCTTGCTAACAGGAAGGTTTTGTCCTTCAATAGCTACACAGTTATACTTCTGTTTTAACAGCTTTGGAGGAGCTTGTCATCAGTCGCTGGTTGCCTGGTGGACCAATTGCATTTCTGTAAAGCAGGGCTACTTTTCCAAACGACCTGCTATTTGAACAAACTCAAAACACAAAAAGGAAGCCTACGGAGGGTGGAAGCAAGGACAGGTAGCCTGGGAGGAATACAGACAAATTGTCCGAGCAGCCAAAGATCAGGTTAGGAAAGCTAAAGCCCAGATAGAGTTAAATCTTGCCAGGGTTGTCAAGGGCAACAAGAAAAGCTTCTGCAGGTACTTCGCTGATAAAAGGAAGACTAGGGACAATGTGGGCCCTCCCCAGAAGGAAACAGGAGACCTGGTCACCCGGGATATGGAGAAGGCTGAGGTACTCAATGACTTTTTTGTCTCAGTCTTCACCAGCCAAGTGCTCTAGCCACACCACCCAAGTTGCAGAAGGCAAAAGCAGGGACTGGGAGAATGAGGTACCACCCACTGTAGGAGGAGATCAGGTTCGAGACCATCTAAGGAACCTGAAGGTGCACAAATCCATGGGACCTGATGAGATACATCCACAGGTCCTGAGGGAACTGGTGGATGAAGTTACTAAGCTACTATCCATCATATTTGAGAACTAGTGGCAGTCTGGTGAAGTTCCCGCTTGGGGAACATCAAGTAGGGGAAATATATCCCCCGTTTTTAAAAAGGAAAAAAAGGAAGACCTGGGGAACTACAGGCCAGTCAGTCTCACCTCTGTGCCCGGCAAGATCATGGAGCAGATCCTCCTGGAAACTATGCAAAGGCACATGGAAAATAAGGTGGTGATTGGTGACAGCCAATGTGGCTTCACTAAAAGCAAATCATGCCTGACAAATTTGGTGGCCTTCTATGATGGGGTTACAGCATTGGTGGGTAAGGGAAGAGCAACTGACATCATCTACCTGGACTTGTGCAAAGCATGTGACACTGTCCCACACGGCATCATTGTCTCTAAATTGTAGAGACACGGATTTGACAGATGGACCACCAGGTGGATAAGGAATTGGCTGGATGGTCACACTCAGAGTTGCAGTCAACAGCTCGATGTCAAGGTAGAGACCAGTGATGAGTGGCATTCCTCAGGGGTTGGTATTGGGACTGGCGTTGGTTAACATCTTTGTTAGTAACATGGACAGTGGGATTGAGTGCACCCTCAGCAAGTTTGCTGACGACACCAAGCTGTGTGGTGTAGTCGACACGCTGGAAGGAAGGGATGCCGTCCAGAGGGACCTGGACAAGCTTGAGAGGTGGGCCCATGAGAACCTCATGAAGTTCAACAAGGCCAAGTGCAAGGTCTTGCACTGGGTTGGGGCAATCCCAAGCACAAATATAGGCTGGGTAGAGAATGGATGGAGAGCAACCCTGAGAAGAAGGACTTGGGGGTACTGGTGGATGAAAAGCTGGACATGAGCCGGCAATGCTTGCATGCAGCCCAGAAAGCCAACCATATCCTGGGCTGCAGCAAAAGTGTGGCCAGCAGGTTGGAGGAGGTGATTCTACCCCTCTATTCTGCTCTCATGAGACCCCACCCAGAACGCTGCGTCCAGCTCTGGGGCACCCAACATAAGAAGGACACGGACCTGTTGGAGCGAGTCCAGAGGAGGGCCACGAAGATGATCACAGGGCTGGAGCACCTCTGCTGTGAAGACAGGCTGAGAGAGCTGGGGTTGTTCAGCCTGGAGAAGTCTCCGGGGAGACCTTATAGCAGCCTTCCAGTACTTAAAGGGGGCCTACAGGCAAGATGGGGAGAGACTCTTTATCAGGGAGTGTAGTGATAGGACGAGGAGTTATGGTTTTAAACTGAGAGAGGGTAGATTTAGATTAGCTATCAGGAAGAAATTCTTTACTGTGAGGATGGTGAGATACTGGAACAGGTTGCCCAGGGAAGTTGTGGATGCCAAGTGTTCAAGGCCAGGCTGGATGGGGCTTTGAGCAACCGGGTCTAGTGGGAGGTGTCCCTGTCCATGGCAGAGGGCTTGGAACTAGGTGATCTTTAAGGCCCCTTCCAACCTAAACCATTCTAAGATTCTATTAAATGCCCATTAATTGCAGGTCATTTGAAGTGCTACAGCATTGCTTACTTCTCACAGTTCAACAGGCTGTAGATTCATCTAAAGTGAAAAGAGAGCACTTGCTGTAATTACAGCTGAAAAATGGCAAGTTTCCTCCAGAGTCTCTGCTGAGCCGCATCTAGGGTGGGAAAGGGAAAGCAAGCTGCTCTTCTGTGCACCAGTTCTCAATGATCAGGTCCTCTAGGAGAGAGAAGGCAGCATATAAATGTGCCAACTGAAGGAAATAATCGACACACAATGCACAAAATCTGTTTACCCTAAGGATCAGATTTTACTTTCGCACAGGTTTCTCTTCCACTGACTCCAGTGGTGCTGTTCCTGAAGTGTTCTGGGAGGAGTTTCAAAGGCTCTGGCCCCACAGGAGCTGCCAGTGTTTCGAGAGCTTTTGCAGTAAAGGAAGGCAAAGCCTCTTTCATTGAAGGGTTGGATTTCTTCTGAGGCTGACTCAGAATCTCTGCTTGTAAATGCAGTGTCTTCCTCATACAATGTTATTGGGGCAGATTTTCAACTTATGTCACTTTTGAATGTTCAAACAAAAAATTGCCTGTTGACAAAATTGGAGGCTGTTTCGTGTGCTGTCACATCATTTTTCTATTATCCTTGGCAAATTATTTTGACCAATATTTTCATGGTGCCCGATAATTTGTGTTTTAATTCTGATTTTCTCTACTTGGTACATGGCAAACCTGACTTTGTTGCTAAGCTTCTGAAGCAAAATAGAGCTATGAGTACTTAGTACCTATAAAAGACAATGAACCTGGCCTTAAGAATTTTAACTATCTATACTGGTGACCCACTGGAAAACTCTGACCTTGAATGACAGGGGATAAGACAGGCATAAGAGTCTATGATTTTTCAAGTTAACGATGTACATATCTAGATGTCAATGGCACCTATACAGGATGTTTCGTAGAGAAAATCTAGATGGGACTGTAGAAGTTGACATGTGAATGAAAGACTTTACTAGAGAAGCCTAGTAGCGTAGGCTAATCTTGCTAGCTTAACCCTCCTAGTTATTTGTGGAAACAACTGCACTTTCAATGCTGGTATTAATTTTTCTGGTCCTGTCAGGAAGGAGCTGGAGCTTGCAGATACGCAGTCTCTCTAGCGAGAGAGATGACTGCACCTTCCCAGTGTCAGCTGATAAGCTTAGTGCTGATGTCTGTGCAACAACAAAACCGTACTGTGCTTCTGTATTCCTTGCGTGATCTCCGTGCTGTTTCTGTGTTTTATCAGTGTGTGGTGAATGGGTATGCTGTAATTCAGGCTGTGGACTTTAAAAATTACAATCAGACAAGTAAACAGAGAATAACAACTATGATCATCAATTCAAAACAGCTTGATTGGACCAGTGTCTTCCCATTAGAAAGGGAAAAAAACCTCAACCCTGAAACAATGAGCTTTTTTACTGATGGCTTTGTGCCTTCCTCAGACTGATGATGTGTTTTATGTTGTTGCTTGTGTTCTGAGTCCTCCCTACCATTTCTGATTTTACTGCTATTATCTGTCTGCTGCCATCATGATAGTATTAGAAACAGAAAGTGGCGACATCTATAATTAGGGTTGTCTACACATTTTCTTTCTATTTTCCGTTTGAGTCATGTTCCTAACTTTCTAAATCTTTCAGTTTCCCAGTTGAGATAATCAAGGTCAGCCACTTCTGAGAGCAAGGGTGGTGTTTGTCCATTTAACAAAGCAAGATTTTGATCTTCAGAGCAGATATATAAAGAACAGCAGGGCTGGAAATTGAAGTTTGTTAGCAAGAGAATACTCATAGAGGAGAATTCTTAGAAAAAACCCAAGCCTTCTTTCAAGAAAGATACCAAAAATGGAAGGACCTTTAATAGTGACCCATGGGAAAATGCTGACCTTGAAAGACACAAGATTATGCAATTACTGAGCTAGCCTTATACATAGTTTAATTTCAGTGGAAGTGCTGAATAGACATAAAAATTATATGTGTTGCCTTCGCTGGATGAGTCACAAGAGAATCAATCATGGAAGTGACAGGGAGATACCTGACTTTAGTGTGACTCAGGAGAAGATGGGCATGTTTAGGTCCTGAAAGCCACTGCCCTGAGGACAAGCTAAGACATAAAGGCACCCTTTAGCTGCCAGTGCCTGCAGCCCAGCGTGGCAGGCTGACCACATCTGCATGCTACGGGGAAGCACGCACTGGGAGAAGCAGGGTGGGCTGGCCACTCAGCTGCAGTAGTGGCAGCATCTGGAGGCGTAGTGCTGCCAGAGCCCAGGGCAATTGTGAAACTTAGGAGCATCTGGGAAAAGGTGGTAGGTGACAGACAGAGTGAACTTTTAAATATTGGACAGTAGGTACCTACTGGGTTAACTAAGCTGATCTTTGGTACCTGTGTCTTTGTAAGCTTGCCTCAAAGAGCACAGACATGCTTTTCTGCAGTCCGGTCTGTGCTAGATCTCACCTAAGCTGTGTCGCTATGCACAGGTGTTTGTTAGCA
This sequence comes from Burhinus oedicnemus, assembly GCA_008921705.1. Lineage (NCBI taxonomy): Eukaryota > Metazoa > Chordata > Aves > Charadriiformes > Burhinidae > Burhinus > Burhinus oedicnemus. Next base: position 5,830,554 of record VFFE01007199.1, on the reverse strand, counting down.
TGTCTGTTTGTCAGCCAAGTGTGACTTGTTGGTGTGTTTTGTATTGTCTAAAGTTGGAGCCCTTTGTGCTATTTTGTTTGCTGACATCCTTAAAAGCATCCTCCTTTGTGTCTTCTTTTGGGGAGTGATTTCCCTTGGGCTGTGCTCCTCTCTAGCCCACTGTGAGACCAGAGAGTGCTGTGTGTGCTTCATTTCAGGCACTGGTTTTTAGTGGGACTGGCAATATGTGAGTTAATTGGTGAAGTCTTCGTGCTGCAATTAACCTAATTATGGGTTTGGCTTACATTAATTAAACCTTTGTCCTGGACAGCAGCTATTTAATCTTTTGCCTTCAGGCTCCCCTTTGGTTGGGGTCATTCTGAAACCTGCTGTTTTGGGTTGGCAGAATTGAGTAGCGAGCATGTGATAGTGACACAAGTCTGTTGGCACCAACAGCGCCCTAACTTTTTTCCCCTTAATCTTAAGCTTTCTCTTATTAAAACCCTATTGTAAAACTTACATGTCATTGATTAACTTCTATACTACTGTTCTTTGGAAGCTCTTGAAAGTGACTCTTCTCCAGTGTGGTGGGAGAGTGCCTTTTGCACCAGTTTACACTGATTTGCCCGTTGGTGCATATGTGCACTTTGAGTTACGGATGCTGTGCTGGATGCGCAGATCCTGAGAAAAAAACCTAAGTCTTGCTTTGCTGCTGTAGCAATTTGTTTTGAGTGCAATTAGCTGTTTTGCATCACAGCTTGTTTTGGAGAGCTGTTGACTTGTAAAGGGGCAGGATTTGGGAGCTGAGCCATAATGAGCTCCATAGTCAGCTTTGGCAGAACCAGCAGTGGCAGAGCATGATAGGAAAGTGAAAGTACTGGTTTGGGGCTTTATGAGATATTCCCATCTTTGGTAGCCATATTGAAATGAGCAATGAATTTTGGTATTTCTGCCATTTAGAAAGTCTGTAGAGGTCTGGTGCAAATCAGTAAGGATGTGGATTTTCAGTGGAAAGCACTTTTATAATTTATTTCAAGGTAGAAATGTCGCATCTTTGACTTCTTGGAAGTCAATAATGGGAGAAACTCACTGATTAAATCTTACGCTTTTCAATTCTGGTTGCTCCTCCTTTATATTCTGCATGGAGATATCACAGTGGCTGTTAATTCTCATTGCAGAAGAGTCGATGTGGTGGTTCAGTGTTTGTCAGCTGAAGGGTGCCTGGCTGGTGCTCGTCTTGGAGTACTTATGAGAGAGAGGAGGACTTGGTCAGTGAAAAAACTCATTTCCTTCCTGACTCATTGTGTTGTCTAGCTGTTTCTCTGTATGAAAGCTCCAGCCTTTGGACTGACTTTTTAGACCAAATAACAGCAATTCAAGCACAGTGCAAATGTTGGGCTGTTGAATGGGAGCATGGTGATAGACTGTATCATTTAATGACATGGTGGTTTGTATTAGTTCTTGTTGAACTGAATAGCCTTCATCAGGAGCACTTTGGCAGTACCTTAGAGGGATAAGGAGGTGTGGACGTGGGGAGACGGTACTGGTTTTAGAAATGAGATGTGTTGCACATAAAGCCAATGGTAAAGGTTTGTGCCTGGAAGCTGAATATCAGAGACGGTAGCTAGGTTCAGCTCAGCGGAGCACCTATAATCCAACTACACTTGTGTCCCCTCACAGCAATTCATTGAACACACAGCTGGGAAGGCTGGTCCAGGTTGCGGCTTTCTTGAAAGCAAGGAGAAATCTAGGTCTTCTGTATGGACTATACTAGCTGACAGAAAGCAATGAAGAAATTGTTACTTTCACAAGAAAAGACTCTGGTGGAGTGAGTCCTGTGGCAACATTGATGCTGCTACACCTTTTTCAGAATATCTCAGATTGTGGTCCAGAGGAGGGCCATGAAGACGATCAGAGGGCTGGAGCACCTCTGCTGTGAGGACAGGCTGAGAGAGTTGGGGTTGTTCAGCCTGGAGAAGAGAAGGCTCCGGGGACACCTTACACAGCAGCCTTCCAGTGTCTGAAAGGGGCCTACAAGAAAGCTGGAGAGGGACTTTTTACAAGGGCATGTAGTCATAGGACGAGGGGGAATGGCTTCAAACTGGAAGAGGGCAGATTTAGATTAGATCTCAGGAAGAAATTTTTCACTAGAACAGGTTGCCCAGGGAAGTTATGGGAGCCCCATCCCTGGAAGTGTTCAAGGCCAGGTTGGATGAGGCTTTGAGCAATCTGGTCTAGTGGGAGGTGTCCCTGTCTGTGGCAGAGGGCATGGAACTAGATGATCTTTAAGGTCCCTTCCAACCTAAACCATTCTGTGATTCTGTGGTTTTGAATTTGAGTACTTAAGCACATGCCTAGGACTGGTTTGTCCACAGCCTGTAGCAACTGTAATAATTTATATGCCTATAAAAATTTCCATGCTGATTTTGTAAGCATGTTTTCATCCAGTCTGTGCAGAACAGTGTAAGTGACTGTAAATGAAGTGAAAAAGGAAAGTGGGCAATTCCGTGGAAATGTATATTATATGGAAATGTAGATTTCCCTGACGCTGCACAGCTAGCTTAGCTTTTGATGGTCAGGGAATGAGCAGAAAGAACTAATGCAGGAACTATGTTGTCTTAATGGTGTGTTATTGGAACTGGTGACACGCGAAAAGAAAAAGGAGGAATTTAGCTTGTGTGTCTGCAGAACAGGTATTTCTACTTGCTGATCACTTCAGTTTTCCCCTGTTTTGGGGTTCTGGTCTTTTGGGGCACTCAGAAACCCCATGTCATTTGGCTTGTCAGCTGAGGGTGCTCTGCAGCTTGAAATATCAAGCCTCAGGTTAGAAAGATTGCTTTTCAGAACTGAGAAGCATTTTAAATTGATGGCACTTTTACAGTGAATACCTTTCCAGAAGACTGAACAGCAGCAAGCCTACAGAAGCCAATTCCTTTATACATTGCCTTATCCCTTGTGATTGCTGTGACGATTAAATAACTTCAGAGTAGAAAAAGTTTGAATGGCATTTGCCTTGAGCATTCTTGTGCCGTGCTTTTTTAATGAGCTCCCACACTTCCAGCTTGCAACTTCTAGTATTTAAAGCTTTCTGTGTGCTTTCACTTTTATTTTAATGTTGATGAAGCGTGGGGCTTCTTTAAAAACACTTTTATTAGCAGTTGTCCTTTTTGTGTGGAGTATGAAACCATGGATTACAGGAAGTAAAGGTTTTATATTCATCGCAACTTAATTCTGCTCTAACTTCAGTGTAGCTGGAAGTATGAGTCTATCAGACAGTACAAGGGTAGTATAATACAGGAAGGAAAAGAAACCCTGACAGCGAACTCATGAACATTTATAAATATTTTGTGAAGTGTCTGAAAAAATACTTTGGAATGTTCAAGTAACTGCTGTGACAACACATTCCCGCTAGCATACTGCTGTTGGAAACACTAAAGGACATTGCTCCTCTTCTAAGGCTGAGGAAGAGGAGACTGTATGCAAGTACCAGCAGAGGGAGTCAGGACTGGGCGTTAACTGCTGGAGATTTTCAGATCGTAGTGGGCATCATCCAGAAGGGGAAGCATACTCCTGATGTATGGGGTGAAGTATAAAAAGACTTCCTTTAAGAATCTTCTGCCTTCTGTGTGATACACATATGTGTCTTCTCCCTCCTGCAATTGGATTAGGGAAATGAAAACATATTCCAGTCAAAAATGCCCTTCTCAGACCACGCTAATATGACATGTGGAATGGGGTAGTGTTTAGATCTGTTTGGGATTTCACATCTCTGCCTTTTCAGTGGTAGAAAAATAACGTCAAATAGGAAAGGCTTTTAGCAAGATAGAGCCACACAGCTGGAGAGGAAAAATGGTTCAAGATGTTGGCAGCATGCTCAGAAGAACCAGTATCTCCTCTCCTTCCAGCTGCGGAGCAGTGATCTCTAGATGGATGGATGCTGTCCCTGATGGCACAGTGATGAGGAGAACTCAGGCAAGTGAAAATGCTCTTAGGAGACTTGTGGCCATGCAGAAGCTCTTGAAGTTCTTTTCTGCCAGTTTGCAGAGTAGCACAAAGGACTTTATCCCTTCCTTTCACACGCTGCTTGTGACAACCTGTTTACTTAGGCTTTGTATGAAGGATACTGTTAGGACCCAACATTTTTGTTCTCTTTAGTGCCCTCTGCAATAATCTGTCTAGATTTGTTGTCTAGTCCCCTTGGCTTGTTCTAAAGTGTTTATTCTTTTGTCTTTCTGACTTATTGCCTAAGCTTTCAGCATTGAAAAAATGGAGAAAAGTAAATAAAAATCATAGAGTATTTGCTTTAAGATACAAAAAAATGAGCAATTTATTTTCATTAGCCTCTAGCAAAGACAACATTCTCACCGCACTATTTGTTATTACAGGTACTATGTTTTTCTGGTCTGACTTGCACAGTCTAAAGTGTCTTGCATTGCAGTCACAATGCTGACACGCTCTTCAAACAAAGCTTTTTGGGGATGCTTGTTAGCCAAGGCTCAGCCTACTACTGCTGTGTTTCACTTACTGATCTCAGTGAATGACATCCTGACTCAAACAGGTTCTTCATTAAGCAGGCTTTTGGTACAATTTCTTTTTTCTGGAGAAATGGAGATTGACCCAGAGACAGTGTTTCTGTTCTCTCCTGGAGCTGGTTACCAGACGTTCAGAGAGAATCCATGCTTGCTAGCCTCTAGAAGCTGCAGAGGGTTCTGGACACAGAAAATGGATATTATGGCCTGCAAAGAAAATAAGCTGATAGGCAAAGGGCAAAAGCAAAAGGTGAACCACCTCCCCACCTTCTTATCTCATCAGTGCTGAAAAATACTGCCAGTACAGTGCGGGAGCCAGTGGAGGCTAGTGCAGAGGGGAGAGGACCTGAGCTGGCAGGTTTGGGCTGAGTTCCCAGCTCTGTCACACACTCTCCTGTGTGACCTTATGCAAACTGCTCCATGTCTCTGCTTTCTTGCCTTGCCTCTCTAACTTTTGACATCTTACTAGTACAGAATGTCTTTTACTGTGCTCTGTACATACCATACCGCTGTGTAGCTATTCCCTCCCTCTGCAGTGCTGCTGAAGTGTCTTTTTGACTTCGAGGATATTGGTATCAGTAAAGGCAAGCCTGTCCAGAGAACTGGATATTTAAACTCTCTCTGTATTTTTCACCAGTTCAGCTATCGACTGGTGCTTTGTGTTCCACATTCCTAACCTCGCCTACATTCCTTCTCTGCTCCTCCATCCCCTCTCTTACTTAGTTAGGCTTGCATCCCTGTGCTTCCCCTTCCTCCCCTCCTCCAACCTGTGAAGACTCCCTTTTCTCTTGACCATCTAATTTAGCTTTGATTCCCTCTTAGTCATTAGGCTTCTCTATTGAGGCCAAGAAGGTCTGGCAGCCTCTTTGATGGGTCTGCTAAGCTGTTGATTTAAATTTTGCAGGCTCTGTGATGCAGAGAGACTGCTAAATCACTGCTGCCTTGACAGGTTTCTGAAGGCTGGAAGAAGGCAGAGTATTGAATAGAAAATTGGAAGAGGTGAGAGAATACAGGGGCAGAACTTCTGGAAGGAAGCATGAAGAGTAATATTGGGCCAGGTAGATGACAAGAATTTGGCAAGGGGAAATGGTTTAAAGAGGAGTGTGTGTGTGCACATGGAGTAGATGGAGAAAGGCAGGATAGATATCAGAGGGAGCTGAGACCATGGTGACTGGATCCTGAATGCCCAACAACAGGAGTGATATCTAGGAACAGCTTCAAGAGATGCTTATCCAGAAAATCTAGCTGTGTGGTTTGCAGGTAGACTCTCTTATTTAAAAAAAAAACCCAACTAACAACAACAAACCAACAAACCAAAAAGCTGAAAAAAATCCCCCAACGCTGAGGCTGTGTACCATTTGAAGCATGTCAAGTGAGCTTGACAGAAAAATATTTTAATAGCCCGGTGCTTATGTGCTGATTGATTACAGCAACAGATCAAAGATAAGTATTCTGTCAAGAATCATTAATATGTGTCAGCCAGTAGTAGCTATATAATAGAAAAAATTCAAGCTGTTGAAAAGCATTCTATCCTTGCCTTGTTCCTTAGACCAGTAAATGAATATTCATGGTAACACACACAGCTTACAAACGGTTCTTCACTTCACATAGCTTTTAAAAGATAAGCATGCAGGTTATTACCACAATTTGTTAAGTGCTAAAATGAGTTCCTGCATTTTTACTTCTTTATAATTTGATAACTCTAATGCCTGTAAATGACATGGAATGTATCTACCACAATAGTTTGCCTAACTGCTACTGTTAGTCTCCCATTACTGTATGAGCCGGTAGATGCTACTTAGGAGTTACTGTATGTGGCCGAGAATTACAGAAGGTGTGTTCTTCAATGCTTGAACAAAGCAAAGACTTGTGATAACTGCAGAATCTCCTCTTGTGGAAGTCCTCTGATGTTGTGGAAGTAGTCCTTGATCCACAAGAATTATTAGGGAATGCTTCCTTAATGAATGCCTTAGGACTGCTGCAGGATTAGGCTGGATCCAGTGTTGTGTCAGCAGAGAGTAGGGATCTGAACTGTCAGGGCTTTTCATTTTGGAATCTGAAGACCAGGATTTAAGTTCAGGAGGAGCGGTTGTTCTCATATTATGTGCTCTGTACCACAGTGATACACAGTTTACTCTGAGGTTTGACTCCTGATGATGTGCTAGGGCTAACTTAAACTGAGATTATGGCTACTTTTACCAGTTATTACAGCCACCTTATATCCTTGTGGTTCCTAAGACTTTGTTGATACACACATGTGAAATCACTTAAACCAATCTTAGAAATTACCTTTTTCCTAGGATCTTTTGGGAGTACTAGGATAGTAGGTGTTCTCCACCTGCTGGGGCTGGCCAAGTAAAGCTTCCTGGAGCATGCCTGTCAGAAAGCGCATTACTCTGTGGAGAGGTAAGAGCAGAGAGGTCTGTGTTTATGGCCAGAGATATCTCCCTCTCCCATTCTAGTCAATTACTTCATTGTTAAAAGGCTCCAAGGATATGGGAATGTTTGGTTCATATCCCTGCTGTATTTATGGAGACGGGAGAACATCTAACAGTAAAAACCCCTTTCTTCTCCTTTCTCTTTCTCTCAAAATACCCAGTTACCTAAAGGTGAATGAACTGTACAGGAAAATGGGAGACCTGAGTTCAGGTCTTTACTCCTGCACTGAGATTTGAAACACAGGCCTGTTGTATCCCAGATGTACATCGGTTCCAGAGAACATAGTTGCAGTCTTCCCTAAGCAAGGAAAAGCCGTGTGCGCCTAACTACTGGATGAGATTTGTAGCTGCAAATTGTTGACTGAGGTATTTCATTACCTTTGAGAGCCCTCTGTACTTTGTCGGCCAGCTTCAGCTTATTAGCATCTGCAAATGCCATTCTTGTGTGCCTCACTGGTTCAGGCACTGCACAAGCAGTATAGCTCTCGAAAAAGATCCCAATGGGATATTACTACATCATTACTTCTGACTGTGTAAGTTTGTATATGTGCAAATATATTTGCATTTTGTGCTGGCTTGCTAACAAACTCATCAAACCACAAAACGTAGCTACCTGCCATTTTTTAGATCTCGGATGATTTCTATGTAATGTTTAATTTAAAAAGAAATTAGGCAGTATTTCTTATTCAATAACATCTACCCCTGAATATAAAGATGTATCATCTTTAGAAGTTAGGTGTGGAACTCCCAGCTGTATGCATGCTTACCTTTACTGCTGCTTTTAGTGCTGCTGAGTCCTAATAAACAGCAGAGTCAGCCGGGAAGACAAAGCATCTTCAAGAGTGGAGCCATAGGAACAGTAATGATTACCCGTTTCTGAAAGTTAGGCTATAACTCTCTTCACCACTCCAGAGAAGAGTATTCTTCTCACATGCAGTCATCCATGGTTTCTCATTAAAAACCCAAACTGTTGCTTCAGGTGTTTTTGATAAGCCACATGTGTCTTCACTAACCTGTCACTTCCCTCATCAGTAAAGCAGGCCCCTAGAGAAGCAACTGTCTATGAGCTTTTCCCATTTCCCATTCCTGTACATACTGTACGCACCTATTGATTTTGGTCTGCAAGCACATCTGTGATTAGTGTGTGGGAGGAGCATGACTCAGACCTAGTCATTCCAGTGACAATTATTCTTTAACCACCTCAAGTTCATCTGTGAATGTCATCTTTCTCTCAGACCTCACTGACTTACTCAACATAATTAAAAACTTCAGTATTCTGATTTGTGTTATAAACACCATTAAATATTTGTAACTAATGACACCAGAAGAGGGAAGCTATGGGACCAGTTTGTCTTTAGGTTTGTTTGGGAGGTGTTTGAAAACCCTGTATGGAATACAGTCACATAACTTGGTTGCGCTTGTACCCAGAAGTAAAAGATGTGTGTGTGCAAGATGGGATTGGCAGGTCACTCGGTGTTGGCTGAAGAGCATCTTGCAGTCTCTCTTTGGTTATGGAAGTGACACCACTCGGGGAGCCTGGCTTACCAAGGTTATTATTGCATCAGAAGCTTCAGAGCCCAAGCTGCAGGGAAGCAAAGCAGTCAGGTACAGCTTTAGGGGCTTAATTTCACAGCAAAGTTGATCTGAAGTGAGAATTAATTGTTGCCCTTAACTGAGGTATCTGTTCATCCCGTCAGGTGCAGCTATGCTCTTAACTCTAGCTGGCTGGCCTGTCAACTGAACAGGCTTGACAGCTCCTTGGTGATTGATGCAACCTCTCTGTGCCACCAGCGTACACATCACTGGCTGTTTTGCAGCGTGACCGCTTGGAGCAAAGTCAGCTTGAAGGGTGCTAAGGAGTGTAAGCCAAGTAAGGTACAGAAGACCCATGCTTCGTCTCAGTTACACACTTTCTGTTGTTTTGAGGGGTTTGTTTAACTAGTTTTTGGTCTGGGGACAATGCAGTTAATCTGGAGAAGTTACTTCTGTCTGGAATCTGTGGGACAAGGGATGTGCAATTTTTACATCAGCTGGCTGGGTGAGGCCAGCACTCTACCACCCACCTCTGGTTCACTTCACAATGAAACCATAGTACCTTCATCCCGCTCTGCTTTTATATTGGGATAATTTATAGGCATTAAAATTTTACCTATTCTTTTGTTCTCAGAGAAGACAACCTAAAAAAAGACAGGTGTACTTGCTACGTAGACAGCAAAAGCTTTTCTAAGTCAGTGGATGAAAGTGGTCGAAGAGAGCTGCCTTGTCTCAGTGTTTCTCCTAACTCTGTCCTTAACTTTAATCACAGGCATACATGGTCATACCTGTGGAGTAGTGTTTAAAGCCTACATTTAAGTGCATAGCTGAGTTGAGGTTTTAAGCCTAATGAGAAGTGAGATCGCTTCAGCCTCGAGAGGCCTTGGGTCCTTCCTCCTTGTAGTCTTACTGGTGGATTCAGATCTGAACATACTCAGCAAGAAACGCAGCCAGCTACCAACTTCCCACATGGGCACTCTGGTGGGAGTAGAGGGAATCCACTTGAATCCATTTATCACTGGGAACAAAGGATTACTTTAAATATCCCACTTGAATGTAAGATATCTTAATTAAATGATGTCTGGAGCAACGACCAAAGGGAGTCACACTGGAGAATGCTGCTTGGGCAGTTGTCAGCAAGGGACTTTAGCCCTTAAACTCTTGTGTTGCATCAGTGATAGGGGGAAGTGCAGCCTAGAATTCAGTGTGCCTAAGTGCTAGGTGATGGCTTTGGTGTGCAAAATTTAGATCTGGTTTTGAACTGTCAAAGGCCACAGGTAGGGTATTGCAAAATCAGGCTCAGGAATTGCCAGCAGGAATGGGCCTGAGCCAGCAGTACAAAGCCCAGCAGAACGTGCAGCACTGTAGAGAAAGGGCCAGAAAGTTTGGGTAAAAGATGATCTTCTTGAGCCTCTCTAGATTTTCCTCCTGCAAGGCTTTGTGGAAAACATCATACAAATCATAGAGGAAATAGGGTAGATGGAGGAACCATAAAAACTATGTATGTAAGCAGTTTCACATAAAAAGAGAACAACTTTTCCTTTTTATTCACTCCTTTCATTTATATCTTCCTAAGTGTTTTTTTACGCGTAGCTCTATCTCAGTAATAGATTTTTAAAAAAATGAGATTTTGCTTCTAATTGGGGGTAACTGTTTCAGACAAGTTGAAGGTAGATAAAAAACAGCTTTCAAAGCAAAAGCCTTCACATTGGTGCAAGTCAGTAAAACCCTAGAAGCAGTATCTGGAGATTTAATTTTAACCAAGTAATTGAAAATGGCCATGCATTACCCTGTATAAATTGTAGAAGAAAAATGATGCCCTTAAAATGGCTCAGTCATCATTTAAATGGTGATCCGTTCATTAGTACTGGCAAATGAAATGGAAATCCATTTCAATTTTCTAGACAATTTAAATTTTATTGTCCATAAAATTCTACAAAACAGTAAAATAGCGTCCTTTCTTGCAAATTGCAGAGGATTTAATCAGATTTTGCCATTTTAATAATTCTCATTATGGTAAAACCTGGTAGTGAATACATTGAGCTGAAATCATTCCTTGTTGACAAAAGTGTCCCACTGGTGAGTCTAGCCTTGTGTGTTTGGAATACAGATGGTTTTTGCAGCTGTAATCTGTTTGTACAGTTAGTTTCCTCTTGATAATCAAATTGGCTTAGTCTAGAGCAAGGCTTAGCATTCACTGAAGTACACACGCTTAAAACGTAGAGCATCATCAAGATCCTGCTCCACATTTAAAGCCTTTTATGACCCTCCTGAAGATGTTCTGATAAATATCTTGTTCTTTACAGGAATGGTAGTTGTTTTAACTAGTTGTGAAAATCAGTACATTTCCTGGCCATTCTGTCTTACCTTATCAGAGATGAACCTATCTTGTGGGGGATAAACCACAGAGAGGTAACCGGAAAGTGCCATTTCTGTGGAATTATCTTTTTTTCTCTAGTCTTACCTTTGAGTAATCATGCTGACTTCCCCTTGCAAATCTTCTTGGCTGTTGCTCTTGGTATCCCATATTGTTGTATTTTGACTGAAATAAAATTTGATTCTGCAAGGAGCTTTCTGTGGACTCATTGATTAAACTGTAATGGTTCTTTGAAAGTCTTCGTATCAAGGGCTAAGGCCCTAATTTCATTTAATTACTAGGCATTAGTGTGTTTGCAGCTAGTCACGGCTATCTGGCAAATTTAAGAATTTACCTGGAAGTTGAGGCAGAACATGTATCTTCACACCTGGTTTATGATGCACCTTTGGATATAAGATGGTATTACCCCATTGGGACTAACCAGTCAGTGGAGGTACACGGCCTTGCAGAAATATCGATGCCTTCAGATAACTTAAGTGAGAAGAGTCAGGTGAACTCATTGGTCTGCAAGTGCTGTGTGTTTGTAGAATACAAACATGTAGCCCTGTTTTCCTGAAGGCGAGAGAAGCTTGTGATTAGGGATTTCAAAGTCTAGTGGCTTGAAGTCTCTCTGTATCCAGGATGCTCTTCTCTTCGATTCCTTTCAGTGTCATGCTTGTGTTGTCTTCTGTTGGCTTCCCTTATTACAGCACAAATGTAATATATGACCAGACTCTTATTCCTTAATTTTGCAGCCAAGAACACATCCAAGTCCTCACAGGCTAATTCTGACTTGTTATGCATCTGATTACTTTAGTAATCTGCTTTTCTGCAAGCACGCTGGCTGCAATAGAGTCTGTGGCTGTCATTAAATCCCCCTCTGGATGATGGTTAGCGCCTTTCAGTGTAAATATAATACTAAAGTGTAGCTGTCAAAACAAATGAATGATGAGTTTTGGGAATCGGGATTCTTGCCATTTCGCTTGTTTGGACTCTACTGAATTTGCCAAAATCCAGACTTTGCAGTGTTAATTAGTGGGATTGTGTTAGTTTAGTCAGGTGCTGCTGTACAGACGTAGGAGGCCCTGGAGGTAACAGCCACCCTTCGTTTGTATGGATTGCCAGGGAGCCCTTCATCCTCTCTTTTCAGAATCAGGCTCTTGGATCCAAGATGCAGCCTTTCACAGAGTGCAAACTGGTGCTGGCCCTTCACTGCGAGTTTAGAGAGAGCTGTTTGTGTCGGAGAGCTTTCTTGCAGGGCTGATGCTGAAGTTTGTTTTTTTGGCTTTTATTCACTTTGGCTCTGATTGCTCCTCTAATCAGTTTTGGTCTGTGCGTTTTCCCATGCTGTTTATCTCCGCCCAAACATGCTGAAGGCAAAAGCAAAACCTGTTAGAGATTTGTGCTGCCCACGATGCCCAGGCTTGTGAAATCCTTGTGAGCCAAAACACCTGCGATTGCTGCTACCAGCTGTGTGGGTGCTACCAGATCAAATCAAAATAAAAAACCCCTTCAGTTTTGAAGCGTCCTTAGGGATGCTGGAGTTCAGCATCTTTGGAAGGTCGGTGTTTTACCAACACTTACCTCTCTTCTTCCATATTAAGTCTTAAACTGGCAAAATGTAAGTGGTTTCAAGTCCCTGAGATAACGGGAGGTTATTTGCCTGTGGTTCTGTGCTGCCATCCTGGCAGTCTGCCGTTATTTTGTACAGTTAGGGAAGGGTGTGAGGAGAGAACAGTGGGAGCTGTTTGTGGTGTTTGTTCCATAGCTGTTCTTAACTCCTCCCTTTCTGCCCTTACACACTGCCGACAGCCTATTTTAAGGTGCACAGATGTTTCTACTACTCTAGTCCTTGGTAGTTGCTTAAGTGGCTTCTTAGAGCATCTGTTCCCTTGTTTATGTCTCTGACTTTCATTTCATTGCAGTTCTTGTTTTTTTGGTGATGGGAAGAGTAAAAAAAAAAACAACCCCAAAAAACAAAACACTAAATCATGTCTCTGATGCTCTGTTGTTTAGACTTTATCAACTGTGTCCTCACTGGTGGCTTATCCTTCTGCAGGGGAGACATTTCCATTGTAGCAGGAGACCAGTGTGGTTCTTCTATGTCCCATCTGTTGTTAGCAGGGTGATTTCAGCAAATGTGATGATGAGTGTGAGAAGATTTGCAGTAGAATTTGACTAAGAGTTTAATAAAATTTGCCTGTGGTCTCATCTTTCATCCTAGAAGCCAGGTGGTTTTGCCGCATAGCTTGATGCTCATGTCCCTCACGGCCTGTTCAGGCTTTCTGCTTTGCTCTTTGCCATCGAATTGATGTTCAGACTTTCTGCGTTGGCAGTAGTGTGCTGGTTCTTTGACCTTTGCTGTTGCCACTGCCTTGCTTTTGCTTGTGGGGTACCTGAGCTGGGGTGCAGATTACAAGCTGGTAGAGTGAAAGGAGGGAGGTGGAGCAGTGTACCAGTTCAGTCTGGGGGAATAGAGAGCCCGTGGGAAGAGCAGGATCTAACAGTCACTGGAGCAGCATGGGGGAGAGCTCCTCCGGGAATTTAGTTTCACTTCAAAAAATGTCTTTTCCCCCAAGTTGTGAAATTCAGGAATTGATGTACATGCTAGGAAGATAGTAGCAATTGTAATTTGCTTTATACCATGTGAAAATCTTATGTAAATATATTGTGAAAATCCATAAAGTACATAATATTAATTGACCTGTTAGATTATGACTAAGTTGTTTACATTTATTCTTTACTAGCTAAATGAAATGATATCTCTATACATTGTTTTAATAAAAAATAAAAGGTAGATAAAAGATTACAAATAGGAAACTTTATAATATACAAAGCTTCCTAAGAAGCAGCAAATTAAACAGTTCTGCATCTGTCTTGATAGAAAATGGGGCAACCTATTTAAATTCTATTAGGTTCTATTCTAGAAGGTTATATAGATATTCGATAAGTAAATCTTACTTTGGATGCTTTGGTTTCAAGTTGCAAGACTACAAATAACAATTCTATCAAAACTAGTGCTGTAAACAGTTCTTTGATAGATACCTGTTCAGTTTGGTATTTGCTTGCAGACTGTAATTAACAGTTCAGCATTTTTCTTCTAACGGCATGCTCTCTACCCATAAGTAGGAATAATTACCATTAATCAAGACCCCTAATCTCAAGCTATTATAAGATCTTACATTGTTTTAATTGCATGTTTAAAAACAATGTGGTTTTCTCATATAATTATGTTATAATCCATACAATTTTTAATTTCTGCTTTTCTTTTTATCTGATCAGTTTTAATTTTGTGTGACCTCACAATGTGTTATCTGAAAAATGCCTTTGAGACATGCAATTTTGTTGGTTAATTTACGGTTATGTTTTGTATTCAGTGAGAAGTGATACAGTGCAACAGGTTTTTAAGGCTGTGCTTTCTCTCAGCCATCTATGAACTCAATAATTTGTTGTAAATTAGGAACTTGTTAGTGAAACAAAAGTGCAGTTATACATTTAAATGATTTACTATTTGTAAATCCAGGTGCGTGCTTGTTGAATAGTATTTAGGTTAGCACAGGCTACTCCATAAGTATGTAAAAGGAGTTTGATTTGTGTTTTTAACTGTTAAGTGGAACTTACATGCAGACAGACAGACTTTCTGGATCAGCTTTCCAGAAAGTGAAAGAAAATGAAGGCAGTTCAGTTTTACAAAAGCAGTGCAAGTCTTGGGAGCAAGATGTAAGAGGTTTTTCACTAGTTGATGTTGGTCTCACTTGTTGCTGTGTAGTTCTTATGCGCACATTTTGTATGCAAGGGCTTTGGATGAGTGCATTTTGAACAAATCATCATCAATCTGATGATTCATCTCAGGAACCGCATGCAGCACTTACATCTGTAATTGGGGTAATTGCAAACCTCTCATTCTTACAGATAGAAATTCTTCCTCTTATAATTCTAAAATCAGATCCCAGATCTTATACAGTGGTAGCTGAGACCTACACTGACTTGTATTTATTTCTTGATTCTTATTTGTTACATCATTAAAAGCAGCAGATGATTTGGTGACCTTTCCAACCTGTGTCTGACCTTCATGATTCACTTGTGCGGGTAATTGGCTATTGAAATGACTATGCTTTTATCTTTGACATTATTTAAACACTGGTTTGAATGGGGTGACACAAACTGCATTGTAAATAGGTAGCCACATTGTTGGGGACAATGTGTTTTTCTTTAGCTATTGCCAGAAAAGAATATTAATGTTGGGAGGGGGCTCCGTCTTTTCTGAGGGATCTTGACATTCACGGAGAGGAGGTGTTTGCTGTCTGCTTGATGTGCTGCAGCTTTGTATGCAGTATTAGAACATGCTATTGCTTGTTCTGCAGAAGAAATTTTCTCTTTGGTTGATGTGTAGGCATGGTTGCCACAGGCTTATTCCTGGACACAGTTCCTCAAAAACCACTGCCCGGCCTCCATCCAGCTGCTGCATCCAAGGAAGCTGTCGGGGTCAGATTAATTTGTGACCTTTCTGCGTGGTGCACTTGTGGCCTTGCTTGACTTGAATCCATCCCACACACAGACATTTCCCTCTCCCAGCCTCCTACATCCCTTAAAATACTTTTCCTTAATTCCTGTGATCCCCTGCACATAGGACTGCTAAGGAGTTGATAGATTCTATAGAGTCTGTAGGGCAGCACTACAAACTCTGGCTGAGGACTCCAGGGACCTTTGGACATTGGCATGTGGCCTGCACTGTTGCTGTTACAAGGCCGTGTTCAATCAGTCTCGCAACAAGGATTTGGAGATTTTTGCTCTGTCATAAATTGCCCAACTTTCTTCCTGTAGTAGAGCGTGTGTTTCTGAAATCTTTCTGGGGCTGCAGTGTACCGCAGTGGGTTCATTTCATTATTCCTTTGAAAAGAAGAAAAGGCACACAGCTAGCTATTTCTGTGCAGAAGAGGTCAATGTTTAATATGCTAATGTATCTACCCGATATTAAGCTGCAAAAATCCTTGGCTTTAATGTGTCTTTAATAGTAATAAAGTGGTTAGCTAATGATAAATTAAGGATTGTAAATTTGGGAATTTTTAAAAAATTAAAAAATTAATGTAGGCAGGAATAATTTTTCTTGCCAAGATAATTTTCATATTGGAGCATAGTAGCTGCAATTTGCAGTGGAAATTGCTGTAGGACTGCTCACCTTACAATAATCAAAATGAAGAAACAAATTTCTGGTTTTTCTTTAGGCTTCGTGTAGCTGGACAGTAATGGGACAGAGTCGGGACTCCGTTTTACCCTTGCTGGCATAGAGCTATACATCCCAAGATACTGAATCAGTGGGTCTCACCGTTTGCCAGAGAGCAAGAGATAGTTGTATGCACACAAGTACGGTTGCCCAGAAATCTACAGATAACAATTTGCTTGTGACCCTCTTTCTAATCCGTTACCTATTTTCAGCGTTATACTGGCTGGCAGAATAATGATGTTTGTGGATGCGTTGTGCTGCTGTGGTGTCCCACCAGTGGGACTTTGCAGTTTTGGAGGCCCTGGGTTCAGTTTCTCTTGGGGAACCTGGTAAAAGTCCACGTAAGTAGGGCGTAAGGTAGCAATGTTGTAGGGTTGTGTTTGCATCTGTATGACAGGGAGCAAACAGATGGAGTTAGGAAAAGGTAATGCTGTTCAAATGCAAAATACTCATGGATTAAGGAGTATTTATAGTAAATCTGTTTTTTAAAGCATTTCTTCGATACTCATTGCATCAGACTTCCCAGTATGGTTTAGCTCAGGCACAAGTTAAGCTTAAACAGAGAAATAATCTATATATTTCTGCTCACCGTATCCCTATTCATACTCTCCACCTTTTTTTAAACTGAGTTTGTGCATTTTTATATATATTTTTATATTCATCTGTATAGAGGGGTAGTTGGAAAAGGGGAGAGATGGTCTCTACAGGAACTCATAAAAAGAAAAGAAGTCATACAGTGTCAAGAAGGAATTCTGTAAAGAATCAGCTGTGTAAAGGCCTTGAGCAAGTCTAAATTTAAATCGCATCTCTTGATGATCAGGGAAAAGACAGTCCTGTAAGTATCTCTTGCGCATTAGCAAAGGTTTTTTTTGGTCGTAAAACCATAAAGCATCTTAGTTGTCTTAAGGATATCTGCCTATAACACTGACCTGAATAAACAGCTGCATTCTCAAAGGAATGAATGGGATGAGGAATTTTTTTTTTTTTTTTTTTTTTATTAAAAGGGGGGTGAGGGAGGAAATAAAGAGCAAAAAGGGGTATTTAGATAAGGCAAAATAGTCTCTTATTTTTTATAAATATGACTTCTCAATTATTAATTTTTATCTCTAGTGGAAGAGATACTGACAATTTGGTGCCTGTTTTGGGGGACAGGAAATGATAAAGAAGAACTTCCTCAGCAAGCCAGAGCACTTACTGGTGGTTATCGGCTCATCTGCCGTCTGACTCTTCCTCTCCCTCTACAGCCAGCCTTTCACTTATCACTGACCGGATTCACAACATAGGAAAGCTCCCCCTGAGGCTTCCTGTCCTTCCCTTTCATTCAGGGCTGGATTGGCTGGGAAAGCCCCAGCCTCTGCAAGCCATCAAAACATGACCATTGAGATTTCCACCAGCCTGCTGTTCTGCCTTGGGCTTCGGCAGACGGATCTTCTCAAGTCCTGTGTGTTTTCATCTGCTTCTCTCCACACCTGGAAATACTGGCTTTTTTTCTTTCTCATGTTTATTGTTAAACCCATCTTGATGAACCAGCTGGCTTCATAACTATGCTGAATGAAGTCAGAAGGGCTGTGCAGCATTTGGTCTGCATTTGAGGGCTCCAGCTCTTGCCTCAGGCCTTGCTGTTTTTCTGCCTGAAGAATATAAAACATAATGTGAGTTTTTATGTATTATTAAACTTACATCTATAAATCACTGACCTGTGGTAGCCATTTATTAAATATTCCATCTTCTGCTTTGATGCATTGTTGTTGTCACACTGAGGTGGGTGATGATGACTCGGCTTACTACTGTGGTAATGGACTTAAAGCTCAGAAATCTGTCACTGATGACATTTCAACACAGGTGCTATAAACCAGAGATGAAATTTTAACGTATTTGCTGTCAACCTATTTGTCTTAAAATTCTTGTGTCTTCTATTGTGATTTCATAAGGGTTTGGATACTACTGAGTTGTTTGATGGACAAAGACAAATAGTTGTGTTTCAGGAAGTCTGTGTTGCAGGACTCGCTATCACAAAAGTACGTGGTGGCCCTCAATTTGTAGTGCTGAAAGTGACCTATAAAATACTTGTGCTCCTCAGGCCTTCCTAACAAAGCACTGATACTGTGTGCATTTCTATAGGCCTGGCATTTCCAGACTTAAAGCACAGTGGAACACAGACTGATCATCACAACTTATTAAGTATTATGTCTGTTGTTTTTCTTCTTTTTTACAGCCCTTCTGTATGCAACCATTTTTGGTAATGTGACCACCATATTTCAGCAAATGTATGCTAATACAAACAGATACCATGAAATGCTGAACAGTGTCCGGGACTTTCTAAAGCTCTACCAGGTCCCTAAAGGACTGAGTGAACGTGTGATGGATTACATCGTTTCCACCTGGTCAATGTCCAGAGGAATAGATACTGAAAAGGTAAGTAAATTAAACTGCAAGGAAACAAGTCACATCCTGAAAGTATTTAATTAAAATAAACAGGAGGTACTTTCTTTGTAAAGAAGACAAATATTCTTTAAATAGTTCCAAGTAGTAGCTTCCCTTAATTTTAAACTTTCAAATACAGTATTTCACCTATTCTGTCATACTGACATATGTTAGTGGTAAAAGTATGTATCTGTTGCTGGTGATATGTCATGAAATAGTATAAAAACAAGGAAGGAAGGAGCTCAGTTTTCAGTAAACAAAGAAAATAACTAAATAAAAAGTTCCGAATTCTAACACAACCTCAGCATTTCTTCAAATGAGATTGTTTGCAATATTTCTGTTGTGTGAAGTTGATTGCAGCTCTGTGGGACTGAATACAAAGTAAAATTTGTTTTGTCTTTGTAGAATTTGAATGTAATATTCTGTGTGCAGGTTAAAGTTATTGATGAAAGCTGAAAGTCTTTGCTGTAATAATAATGTATTGTTTGAAATCTGTCGTATGTGAGGCAAATATTATCATCCTAATTCATTGAATTTACAAGTAAATTCCTATTGTGTCTTTTAAAACAATAAATGGCCCTTCACCAGAACAAATGTACAAAAGCAACTACTTGCCGCTTTCATATTAGTTGCCAGCTTTTATGGAGATAGATACCGTTTTTCTTCTGCTTGTAAAGAGATGTGATTTGTGGGGTGGTTCATTCAGGAAATCACACCAATGCTCTGGTTGCCAGCCTTCTGCTTGGTGGATTAATTTAGTATTCTAAACAGTAGATGATGTAGTTAAAGAGCAAACAATCTCATTTATGTCTAGCTGTTAAAGCATCGTTACGAAAGAGTAGAACAGATGTGGCCTTGCACTGGGCTGTCTGGAGGCCAGTGGGTACACAGGGTACTGTTTGCTTTCCTGAATGGTCTTCAGCATGTCTGCCATTTAGATCCCAGACCATGATTCTGGAAAGCACTGACTGTCATACTAGCTTTCAGAAAGAAATGGTATTTTAGTAAAGAATAGTGCTGATTAGAAGCTGCTTTGCCTGTTTTCTCACAAAATATCTTTGTGTGGGGTTATGGGTTTAAGGTACAAAATATCACAAAATATCTTTGTGTGGGGTTGTGGGTTTGAGGTAGGTACAGTTGGGGAAGGTGGAGCGACAACATCTGAGGATATATAGTGTAATGAGTGCCGGTGCTTTCATACACCCCTCCAGTACAAGCTCATCTCATCATTTTAACAAAGCAACAAGGAAAAAATTGCCATGTAAAACATGTTTGTTTTAGCTTATCTTCAAAGTTCATTCTTGGCTTCCTCTGATAAGGAGAGAAATGCTTTAAGAATGTCTTTGGAGACAGCGGGATAACCAAACCAAGCACATCTCACTGTAGCCTTTGAGAATTATCTCAATAAACAGGGGAAAAAACTCTCCAATTATCAGGACATCAAAGAGCTTAATATGGTGTTGATATCAATAACTGGTGTGTTTATAGCTGAACTGCCAGTAGTGATGACTGTAAAACCAAGAAATCAGCCTTCATCTGCATAGCAAAAGCTAGCAGATATAAGACCGACTGATGGCTGTGCCAATCCATAAACTCTCAGGTCTGAGCTCCGTTGGTTTGATGCCTGTTGTATAACTTCTAGGATGTCACGCAATGAATAAAACATGTGTTGCTCCTGTGACAGAAGAGTGGTAGTTGTGCTGCTGTGTAATGCAGTGCAGCTTTCTACAGATGAGGCAGATATTTAAGGATGAACCTAACGCCAAATCAATCTTCTCACTATTTTGTAGGCCACAAATTTGTCAATGCAGTGATAACTGCAGGCATGCCAAGGAGTGAATAATCAGCTAAAAGCAAAGTCTGTAAGTCTAGAAAATGCCAGTATAACAAAATTTAACCAAGAGCTGCTGAAAGATTCTAAAATTAATCCATGAAGATATGTTTCTTGCCTCCCATACAAATGAAAGTCTTCTGCCATTTGTCTGTAACTCTCAAATGTCCTTAATCCCTTTAATTTTTGTGAAGTCTGGAGACAACTTCTCTAAATGGAGAATGGAAAATGACTTAACTTCGTCTTAGACTGGGAAAACAAGGGGTTTTGGGGTAAAAGCCTCATTTTAAATAGTCTCTTGTGTATTCAGGTTTTCTTACTACTATTTCTATTAAAACAGGCCTTTTTGTGCATGATATTCAAGTAACTGTGAAGTGTGTGTAATTCCAATAGCAAACTTTGGCAAGCATCTGCAAAGGCACAATGGTTTTGTTGCCAGAATGAACGAGATAATTGCAAAGACAGCTATGGCTGCTGCCTGTGTTCCATGTAAAACGCTGGTCTGCATGCCCCAACCCGTTCCTGTAAGCCTGGAAAACTGAGAACTGACCGGTTTGGCTGCTGCTCCCTGTGGGGCAGCCGAGAGGTCATCCGTGGGTGCCCTACACTTAAGCACTACAGAAATAGGTCTCTTTCAGAAGTAATACCTGTAATAGCAGGTCTGCTCAGAGCTGGGCCAAAGATGATGATGGAGGTGGTAGAGTCATTTGCCTTTGGAATAGCAAGCGTAGCATCTGGAACCGATGCTGTGCACAGAGTTTTGAGCTTGGTTCTCTGCTCAGCTCTCGCACAGAGCCCCATTGCAAGGTGTAGGCATAGCCATAGTGCTTCCTGCCTTGCCTTTATGTTTTCCAGGGGTGTTTGCATTGAAGCAGCCATCTCTTTCCATCCAGGAAAATGTGTGGGAGTGACTCTGAAGCTCACCCAGAGTGCTCTGTAATTGGCTGGAATAGTTATTACTGAGGAAAAAAAATAAAAATGAGGCAGACTTATACTACTCAGTGTTTTTCTCAAATAATACGTCCTGGGATTTACTTCATCACAGACTATTCTCCAAGGATTTTGTCATCCCAAAACCCTGTTCATGTTACGTATTTCCAGTGGTTTTGCCAGGAGCTTTTAACCTGTACATGCAGTAGTAATTCTGTATTTTTTCCACTCGGCTGTCTGTATTATATTAAAAACCTTCAGAAATGGCCCTGACTGGTACCTGCTGTGCTAAGCATCAGTTTGTGTACTTGTAGAAGCACACACCATGAATTGCTGTGAGAAACACTGCATTTGGAAGATCAAAAGTTGCCCAACATAGTATCATACCTTGAAGTCCTTTTCTCGTGTGAACAAAAAACTTCTTGCTGCCACTGAGCGGTGAATTTGAATACCTGCAAATTTCAATAGTGTGAGTTAATGAAACTTTTAATAACTTTTTCCTTTGCTAAAGGGATATGAGAATATACTTCTCCTCCGTACAATATTCTCTCACATGGAACATGTAATTTTTGCAGGCTTTTCATGGAATCTGCTCATCAAAAGAGTGACCTACCCTTTAGAAACAATCCATCAGGAAGCTTTTCTCCACCGCTTTCTGTTCTGCTGTGCTCTCAGTTTTATTGTCTTAAAAACCTGAGGCCTTATGCTGGTAATTCAATATCCAGCAGAACATGTTGCTGAGATGAAAACATTATTTTCCTTCAGGTATTGTAGAGTAGACTAAGTTAGTATTGTGGCTTATGTGTATAAGTAATATAAAAATAAATGTACAGACTGAAATTAAAAATTTCATAAGAAGGAGGAAAGTAGTTCTTAAACTCTGAGTAGTAAACTAGGGATAATAGGCACATGTAAGCCATACACAGGAATTGATTGCCTAATTTCCTTCTCAGGTTCTGCAGATATGCCCTAAGGACATGAGAGCAGATATCTGCGTGCATCTGAACCGCAAAGTTTTCAAGGAGCACCCAGCCTTCAGGCTGGCGAGCGATGGGTGCCTTCGAGCGCTTGCCATGGAATTTCAGACAGTGCACTGTGCCCCGGGAGACCTGATCTACCATGCTGGCGAGAGTGTCGACAGCCTTTGCTTTGTGGTTTCGGGGTCTTTGGAAGTAATCCAGGATGATGAAGTTGTTGCTATATTGGGTGAGTTTCACAACTGATAATATGCGTTGTGCACAAATATGGATACATAGAGCATTTTTATAGCCTCTTCTACTCAAGCACTTAACTCATTCTTTAAAAAGCTTCAGACAAGTTAGGTTTGGCACAGCCTGGTGAGGTATATTTTAATGAGCTTGTCAGCTGTATGGTGTGAGATGTTTATTGTCTGGAAAAATCGAAAGAGAGAGGGGAAAAAAAAGAACTCGCTTAATGTCATGCCAGGAGCATTGCGTAGAGTCATTGAGTTGTCCTTCCTGTTCCACATAGGTGAATAGGAAGGGCAATCATCTCATCTCCGGATTGCTTCAACCATATTTCTTCTGGTCAACGGAAGCTGTACTTGGGCATTGGGATCCTGGTCGTTCTCAGGGCTCTCCCTGTCTTGCCACATCTCTTTTCATTAGAAATTCCACTGAGGACTTCAGAAAACTTAAAGTGCCTGGCTTCCCTGCCTCCCTCCCACCCCCCGATAATAATCCACTTTAGCTGAAAATTTTCCAATTAGCTTTATTTAAGATCCCATGTTGAAATAATATTTATCTCTCTTAAAGTCAATGTAATATAAAAATTTAGAGCCGATTTGTGTTAACTTGGAATGACAGCTGTAGGTTGGAGGCATTAAAAAGAAGCTGATAGTGGTGTGAACAACATTCTGAGGCAAAGCTAGGGGAAGAAAGTGTGATAATCCGATAGATGTAGATGAATCATGGGGTGGCTGGAGCATTGAGGAGGTGATACTTATCGTTTGATTCTGTCAGACCTTTTTGTGATAAGGTAAATTCTCATGGTGGCTTAATCCAGTACCTGTCATTCATAGCAGCCTGGAAAAAGAGAAGAAAACAGTTTCGTAATCTTACTCTTTCTGAACACATACACCCGACTCTCCTAAGAGGAATGTCTACTGGAAAATGAGGGGGCTAATAAATATGCTGAGTTCAGTTTTTCTCTATTTCTGAACGGGATTGCCTGTATAGCATAGGGTGAATTTAGTGTCCTGGGGAATCAAGTTCATAGTGTTTTGTGCCACACAAGAAACTAAAAAGGTGAAAAGTAGGGGGATAACGGATTCTCTTTTGTTCTGGAATCACCTGTGCTGTTCAGTGCTATATGATACTAGCAACTTCTGCTTTTCTAAGTTGCACATCAAGAATTTAGAACCTTTAACCATGTTGAACTCTCATGAATTAACATGGAAAATATAGGAGAAATTAAAGCCACTCAGTCTGTGTCACCTTTCATCCCATAATGCATCCTCCACTGCCCATCACAAGAAGAAAACCTCAAAACATCTTGCTGCTCTATTTAATCAGTACATGTAAAAAGCACTGAAATAGCGTTTTTTAAAATGCCCTTTAAATATACCAATTTTCTCTTCATCTTTACCAGTAACTCCTGTGTTTTATGGTAATACTTGCTTTAGAAAATACTCAGCCTAGATTCCTTGAGAAGTCAGTGTTAAGGAAACCCCAACCCCTGATCTCTGCTCCTGCAGAGTGATAGCTACAGATAAATGAGACTGATCTCTTGGTATCTGAATAAGTAGAAATATTATGTTATTGCTGTTCTCCTGGGACAGTAATTACCAATCCTCTTCCCTCCGCACCTTTGGGGTTTTTTTTGGAATTTGGAGTCAGTTCTCTGGCTTGCACTAAAGTTGATGAGCTCTATCATTTTCTTTGTGAATATTGTAATCAGAGAGAAAAGTAAAATGAAGTGGGATCTGTTTGTGATTCTGTGAGATTTCATTTTGGATGAATGTGTATCAATTTTTGTGTTTCAGTTTCTGGATTAAGGAATCCTGTTCCTTCCACATGTGTGTGTACCTTCCTCCCCCAGGGTGTGAAGCCTTCTGTTGAAGGTTTCTCTTTCCCGATAAGAAATTACGTGGTTAACTAAGTTTTTCACTATTCTAAATCAGTTGGACTTTCTTCTCCTTCAGCATTGCATAATGTAACCACCACGTTACTGAAGGCTGCTGCAGGAGATGGGTCAGGATTTCCTCCCTAATTTCTTTGTACTCTCAGTGTTCTTATCTGTCGAATAGCTATGATTTTTTTTTTTTTTTAAATTTCATGTTCAGCTAAACTTGTCAAGTTCCTGATAAAAGTACACCAGATAAAACAAGGCACTACAAGGGAAAAAGAATAACGTCTACATTGTACAAGAAATGGGATTGTTGATGATCAGCCAGAACAGCCTATGCCATAAGTTTTGTTTACCAATGACAACTAAGCATAGCCCATCAGGCATGTAACAGCATAGCACGTGAGGAATTCTGTAGGGTAATTTAAGTTAACAGGTATGTTGGAGAGACTGTGATCTTCTCTCAGACATTCTTGAAATAAAAATAAAAAATAAGTGCATAAATTATTCAAGGTGAATTATCTTCTCAGCTTTAGCTGTCACTTAAAGCAGCCTTTGTAATTTGCAACATAGCCTGTATCTTCTTTACAATCGAGAAATAAATTGCATCTCTAAATTAGTCTGTGGGACTGCTGTACAGCATTACATAAACCAAAAGAAAACTACACTTAATCCTTAAAGGATTCAATTTATATGAAACATTTTCAAGTTCTGAAATCATTTAGCCTTGCAGACTGGCATATAAAAGTGTATTTTGTAGTCCTGGAATTTGGAGTGCATTGTGTACACTTGCATAATATCCTTCCAGATCAGTTCTGTGTAATACCCAAGTGGCAAGTGTATTCTCAGTTCCGTCTTCTGTTCTTGTAACGAAGCACTGACTTTGATTTACTTGTATTAATATGAGTACGGAGTTGGAAGAAATTGCACACAGGCCAGCAGTGAAAAAAATGTACATTTTTTTGTGTCCCCCAAGATTGCCTTCCCCATTAATTAGACTTAGAGACAAACACAAAAATGAGTAAATAAAAAAAAAAATTCTTTGCAATGTTTATAGTACAAATGTAAAGAAATTGACGCATTTTGTATGATATATTTTTGAATTATAACCAAAACTTCTGCTGAAATAAAAAAAATTACTGATGTTCATGCAACACAATATTTGGATTTGATATGTCAAAGTAACAAAACCAAAACAGTATAAAATTACCTTTAAGCCAGGTGATTTATTTATTTGTGATTCATTCCAGTACAAATGGGTCAGAAAAGCAAGACATAGCAAGAAAAGCCACTGTATTACTATGATTTTCTATGTTAATGTATAAGTATATGAGTGGGATTATGTAGAAGTGAAGATTAGCTAGCGGGAAGCTGCTTGGATGAAATACAGTTCGGTTTTCTGAAGTTCACTGTTCTGCCATTTACACGGTTGGTATTGCGCAGGGCGAAGTGCTGACGCACACTCAGCACTTTGTGGAAGATGGAGACAAATCGCAGTCCCTGCCCTGAAGAGAACTGAGTGAAGCACAGGTCGCGCAGGACTTCCATTAAGAGAAACTTGGCTTTGCTTTTAACTTTTCTGAGCCTTCCCATTTGGGCTGATGCTGCTTTATCCATCTGAGACTGACATATCTCTTTGAACTGCTCTTAAAAACTTACCCATTTATCCAAATGTGGTTAGAGAAAATGGGCTGTTTTGTCACTGTTAAAAACAATCAGCCATTTACATGCGCTTCATTTGGCAGCT
This sequence comes from Burhinus oedicnemus, assembly GCA_008921705.1. NCBI lineage: Eukaryota > Metazoa > Chordata > Aves > Charadriiformes > Burhinidae > Burhinus > Burhinus oedicnemus. Next base: position 5,804,476 of record VFFE01007199.1, on the reverse strand, counting down.
CTACTTTCTCGGCTTTGGAGCGGACCTTTCAGGCTGAGCCACTGGCCATCTGAAAACCTGACCTTATTGCGGGTCTTTGAAAAGTTAAAATTTACTCATGCTCAGGAGAGATTTGCTACATTTTAATTTAACAAATATCTTCTTAAAAGATTCCTCCTGAATTATATGTGTTCAGGCAGGGACCATAAGGTCTGGCTGCAACTTTCTTTGATATATGCAGGGAAAAAGGGATTATAGCAGAAGCATGAAAGAAGCCTGCATAGGTAGTTGTTGATTCTTAATTTAGGGAAGCCTGAAGACCTATACTGTCTTTCAATGCACTTTTTATAGCTTTTTTTACACTATGAAGGTAGACATTTCCTTAGTGCAGCGTGAGAATTTAGATTGTTTGGAATTGCAGTAATCAAGAAGCTAATTTAGAAGTCCAGCTGAGCAGATAATAAGCCATTGCTGGGGCTAACAGGGTACTTCCCTGGTCCTCCAGCATTTATGTCTGAACCTTTTTAATCTCTCCTCACCATTGCTGGAGAAAGTGCTAGTTCTTGTGTTATGTCTGCAATTGCATGTGTGCATAGATAATTTAATGAAAATTATAGAAAACAATGGCGCAGTAGCAAAATTAACTTTACAGAAGTATTTTCTGGAAATACATCTAAGGACTAGATAGGACGCCTTCTTCGAAAAGGATTTAGATTGTGTTAATGTGTATGTACAAATATCTGAATGACTGAGAAAAGCATTTTTGATCTTACTAGAAAATAATCAATTCTAAGTTAGATACGACTGACGTAATTGTATTCCAAGATTGAACAGAAAAATCCCTCTTCTCTAGGAAATCTGAAGGAAGCAAATGATTCTTGGACCTAGGTCAATTCCAGCCCTTTCTGCTTGAAATTGGGGTAATCTTTGACATTTAGGAAAACATTCCAGTGAAAGGCTAGTGAGCAGAGGGAGAAGACCCTTGAAATTAGGGTGGCAGGCTTTTTTTTTTTTTTCTAGATACCGGTGGGGAAAGCAGTGTCTTGTCCTTAAATTTTCAGACTGTTGCAAAATCTGTCAATTAATGACTCTCCGAGGGCCTGACTGAGCAGCAGATCTTCACTTAGGTGAATTGTTCAGAGTTGCTGAGGTGGTCTTGATGATCCCTGCAAGGGGACCCTGTGTGGATGGATGGTAAGACTGGAGTTTAGTCTTGCGGATTTGAGTAGCGACTGGGAGCCTTTAAGCCTTTATTTAGCAATTAAAAAACAAAGCCTTGAAAACCACTGTGATCTTCAGTGCTAAGCAATAGATAAGAAAAATAACATTTACTGGAAGGTTTAGTTAAACAGAAAAAACAAAACCCCCACACAAAACAGTTTATCCCAAGAGTAAAGCAGTTTATCCCAAGTGTTGCATGCCAGCTGTTCGGCATTTGTTATGTTCTTGCTATCCTTATTCGAGCTAAAAACTTTCAAAAGAATAAACTTTTTTATTGACTGTTGATTTAGCAGGGAGTACTAATCATGGAATTAGAGTTGGAAGGGACCCATGAGAATCATCAAGTCCAACTCCTGACTCCACAAAGGGCAGGTGAAGTGAATGAGATAGGAAGGGAAATCAAGGCAGTAATTTATTGTGAGCAAGGAAAATCATTGCCCTCCACAAGGACAGTTTGCTGTTGCTATTCCTTTTGCTGCTATCAAAGCTGAAGGGAAATAGCAGAATATAGATACTTGTGTTATGTCTGCAATTGCATGTGTGCATAGATAATTTAATGAAAATTATAGAAAATAATGGCGCAGTAGCAAAATTAACTTTTCGTAAGTATTTTCTGGAAATACATCTAAGGACTAGATAGGACGCCTTGTTCGAAAAGGATTTAGATTGTGTTAATGTGTATGTACAAATGTATGTATACATACAAAAAGTATGAAAGTATGCAGTAACAGAATGTCAAGAACAGGACTTTGAAGTCTAGACCTGGCTGCCTTCACCATCAGGGGAAAGTTTTCTTTTTTTTTTGTGGGGTGGGGAGTGGGGGGAAGTGTGCAAAGGATACACACAGATTTACTTTTAAGATCAGATGTGAGAAAGCTATAACATTGACAAGATTGGAGACTGTGGTTTTAACATGATATTGTAGGAGAGCTTGGTGTGCCGGGTTTTGTTTCAGCAGGATATTAAATGCTCCATTTGCTTTGTGTGGAGAAATTCCTGCTGATTTAATTTGATCTAATTGCAATCTTAAAGGAACGTTATAAGAATAATTGTTTGTTTTCTTTACAATTGCTTCAGCTTACTCATTTAGCCATAAGCATTCCATTCAGATGTAGACACAAGAGGTTTGATTCAGATTTTGGTGGGACAGATTTGCATCCAGATAGGACAGCACAAACTGCGAGGGCAACTGCACCGCAGGGATGGTTTATTTTAGAGGAGGGGAAAACAGCAGTGCAGAAGTATTGTCTGTCTTAGACCTTCTCAGTGGAAAAACATTGCATCTTCCGCACAATTGTGTGAAGATTGCTTCTCAGCAGACTTGAAAATGTCGGATAAGTTATCTGTGCTGAGCCCAGGCTGCTATCTTTAGACGGTCCCCCATACCTGAGCTAACTCAGGTTTCCCTAAACTAAAATGCTTTGTGTGCAACTTCGTCTTCAGAATTTAATTGTGTGTTTTGGGGCCCCTTGTTATTTAATGCCAAGTCTTTGAAAAAGTCCCTTACTTCTCTACTTCATTTTTCACCTGACTTTTAAATTTAGGTACACCTCCCTGTGTTGAAAATGTCAAGCTGCTGTGCTCTTAGGCTTAAGAAGTGGTTGCAGGATTATGGATGGCATTAGTTTTCTTATTATTTTCAAACCCAGCATCTAACATCACAGCATTGTTTGTGCTATTGAATAAGAGCGTAACGCGACCAGTGGTGCTTTGAAAAAGCAATGATTGAAATTAAAATCCAGCTTTATCTTCAGTAGTTCTATTGTGCTTTTTCTATTTATAGTTTAAAGCTTCCCCCCCGCCCCCCCCCCAGGTTGACATATATAGGCAGATCAGACAAGTTGCATGTTTCTATGAAGTGCTTCAGTGAACATCAACTGAAGGAGTGATTTTAAAAGTCTGATTTCCTCAACATGTGTCCAAGCACACTGTTAGCAAAAGAATTAGAAGTGGAGATCAGGCTAAACTTTTTAAAAGACATTGGCATAAAGAAGTTTACATTAATACAAAATTTTGATTTCATAGTGGATGTAGGAGCCGCACTAACACTTTTATTAAGAAACATAGATTTATTCCAAATGGTGTTTTTGGACAGAGACTATTCCTTATTCCATGCTCCAGTCATCTAGAAAATGTAGTGTGAGTTGACATCAGGAGTTGCCTATTTTGAGACTTCACCCAGACATTACTTGTTCTAACTTCTGGTAGATTGTGAAAAGTAGGAATCACCAGAGCCCCTGTCCACTGATACCTGTAGATGGTCTAAGACTGTGCAGGGTATTGGAGAAACAGATTTTTAAAACACTTGATGAATGACTCGCTGGAATAACTGGGGAAGAAGGGAGTTCCCTGTGAATAGAAGCCTCAGTCATGAACTTCTTGGCACTTCAAATGAGTTGATATTTTTTCTATGGTTTCATGTTTTATTGTTGCAAATGTATGCAACTTTGCATAATGTGCTTTTAAGCAGTTATACGCCACCACATGTGGAAGAAGTCCCCTTTGGAAGATGGTGATGTCTGGCAGGTTGCTGGCAGCAGTGATCTGTGCTGCACTGGCAGCTGAAATTGAGATGTGGTAGAGATGAGTCTCTCTGTTCCAGCATGTTCCTTGGTATCTCAGGCTGTGTTAGGAAGGCTTCCCCATCATGTTTCTCTGCATGCTCCAGACAAACAGAGATGTGAAGAGGTAGAAATTCTAATTTAACAAAGAAATCAAAACTGGGTTTCTATAAAGGCCCTGATTTCTGGCAGGTGAGCCACTGAATTAATTTTCATTTTTGTTTTGGGTAGGGTTTCATTTCTGTCTCAGAATTTTGGAGGCAGAATAATGATTTTTTTCACTGAAAAAACAGGTTAAAAAAAAATCCCAAGTCTTCATGGAACACTTATTTTTCTTTGTTTTCTCCAAGTTTCAAATTAAAACTTTTTTCAGATGTATGTTTCTGAAACATTATTAAACTTATCCTCAAGGAGTTGCTAGAAATATTAAACAAAAATAGTATTCCATAGCTATGAACTTTGAGGTTTTCAAAATATTTTCTTTATATATTTCAGAAGGCAAAATCTACTATTTTAAACTCTTTGAATGTTTTTGTCTGAAATAAAAAAAAATAACAGATTTTGGGGCTTCAATGTAAGCTTCAAACAATAGCTATAACATAAAGCCAGTTTCTAAGTCATCGGGGAATAACTCTGAGGATATTGCAATCTGAGCCTCTCATACAGGTTTTTTTGATCAGACAACTAGCACTGTCCATGCAATGACAATAGAGATTGAGCTGTGTTTTTTCTATTACGTAGCCAATAAAAATAAATTCAAATACATTTGTGACTCTAGTTACTTGAGCTGGCAATTTCCGTGTCTTCTGAGTTTGTACAAACTGGCCACATATTTATAACACTCTTTCACAGTAACCATTAAAAAAGCAAATCAGGATAAATGATTCAGATTCTAGTGAAGCCTCCCAGCTTTTTATGAATAAGCTTGGTAGGGCCCAGTTGACATTTTAAAACTCTTCTCATCACAGTAAGTCAAGTAGTGAAATATAATCCACCATCTATTCAGAGAGACAAATAATCACATTAATTATAATAATAATAGAAATCTTAGCTGTAACTAATTCATGTTGTTGCTACTTATCCTGTGTTTTTATTTTGTCTGTACAGTAATGTGATTCAACAGAGAAAATTGATGCAGTTTATAGTAAACTAACTGCAAAATGTTGCCAAGCTGTGTTTTAAAAAATGAAGGGATGCACTGTGTTTCTGTTTGTGCACCAGGCAAATCACTGAAAGCGCAACTTCAGTTTATTGTCACTGTAACGCTTCTTCTGGTTTCTGTAGCACTGATACCCTGGCTTTTTGTCCTGAAGGTCTTATTAGAGGAAAGGAGTGATTAAAACCTCTGGTTAATGAAAAATAGTGTATTCTCTGCAGTGCAGTTGGTCATTCACTTCTCATTACGCCTCTCAGTGTGCACTTGAGAAATCTGAAGACAATCCAAAGCAGCAAATCACTTCCATGCATCATCTCCTGCCGGCTGTACTGCGTTGGAGGACCAAACTACAGGCTATTCAGTGGCTGTCAAGTTGTGCAATTTATCGGTGGGACGGATACTGAATACTCTACCCTGATGCGAAATGGTAGCTCTGTTTTTTGTGGCTGGCAGATATTCGTTGCCTTAAAACAACGCACCAAGAGGAAAAACTATTTTTGCTCTGGTGCCTCTGTTTTCCTTGGATCTGTCTTCTCTCTGTAAAACGGGAAAATTTAAATTGCATGCCTTACTCGGATAAGGAGGAGATGAGGGAAGAGAGGAGAGGGAAAGATTTTCAGTTGAAGCCAAATGGGCACATAGTGATCACAGAGGGGGTTTGACCTGAGTCTCACGTCACTGGCTTTGAACAGTAGCGGGGAAATACACTGTCCTTCGTGGAATTCTGCTTGAATACAATTGGGAGGACCCTGTGACATGGACTTCAGATTCTCTGGTTCTGTTCAAATCTGTTCGTGGGGGAGGGGAGAAAAAAGAAAAAAATCAGGCCAAGGTTTTTGTTTGTTTTTAAATTTCAGCAGCATTTTAACTGAGCAGTCACTAGAATAGAGACCAACACACGGAGAATCTGTGTTTGCCTTTACAGCAGTTGGTGTCTCCCACTGCTTGAAGGTGGAGAACACATCCCGAGGGCGCAGGCCAGTGTAGGTGCTTCGGGGAGCTGTGCTGGGAAAGTCATTGTGCAGGTGCAGCAGCTGCTGTGTATCGGCATCACAGATAACAGTATTCGATAACACCCGATTTCCAAGGTATGCTTAGTGCTTCTCAGGTACCATCAAGCAGCGTTTGGTCATTCTAGCTTCTCTTTGGGTGTGCTGAGACTATGTCAGATCACAATTCGTCTCTAGTTCAAACATGCAGATGAAGGCAGATCTGGAAGGGACCTGAGATAGAATCAGTCTCAAATCAACAATAACAGTTGCTACAGCAGCCAACACCAGAATCTGACGTGAATGTTTTGTCTGATGTACTGAAAAATCCATGGATTTGTGTGAATCCCATCAAAGTCCACACTGATTTGGAAGACACTCAGTACATGAATCCACGGCCTCATCTTCTCACCCAGCTGCCGTCACACCAAAACTGCACTACGAGTCCCAGACAGCCAGAACCCAAAAGTGAACTAAGTACATTATCAGTCAAAATATTCAACACAGACTCATATTTTTTCTGGGTAGGGTGGAATATCTTCTGTCTGAGAGCTCTTCAATACTCCCTGTTTGTAGGAGTGAAAAAACTAAGGGTTATTCTGCTAGGAACATCAAGGCAATACATCTGTAATGTGCGAGCAGGGTTTTTTTCTTGAACAGAATCAGCACAACACTTGGATAAGTTGCAATAATCAGATCGTCATTACTGGTCCTGCTTTCAGGAGACAGAGTGGATGTGGCTTGACCTTTTGCCTGACTCAGTCTGAATTTGCAGTGGTAACAGAGAAATCCTCTTTTCACTTTTAAGATGAATAGCGAACTTGATATGGAGAAAAGACTGGGAAAGAATAAATACGGAAACAGCAGGTGCTGGTTTTATAAAATAATTCTTCTAGTGTTTAAATATGTCAGGGTTTGGGGACTTGTTATTATAATTAAAACAAACAAGCAAACATAAAAGGCAGAAAACTATTTGGCTTTTTAGTGCATACTGAGCTGACAGTGGAAAAGGTCCTCAGCCCACAAATCCAGCAGGGAATATAAATGGTTGATGGTAAAAGCTTAGATCATCCACTTTAAGTGTGATTGACAGATAGCGTTCCTGGCAAATGTCTGGAATTCAGCAAGCTGGGAATGAGAAATGCAAAGTACTGACAAACAAATGGCTGTCTGCATTTCTCTGGCTTTTTAATCTTTCTTCAGAGAGAAGGTGAAACATATAAAGCCTGGAGTTATATGTAAAAAGAGGCTTTTGACTCAGGTTCTCTAATGCAGCCAATAGACTTTGCCAACCACCTTCTGACACGCTTAGAAGTCTCACCTTCCTCTCCTTGCTTTCCAATTACAGATGTTTTTGATAAAACAGCCACTTAATCTGCCTTGGTTTTGGGTTTTTTTTTTTTATTTTTTCCTTTTTCCTGAGTGATTGATCTTACTTTATGGAAAACATATAGATGAAGGGAGATGGTATATCGTTCCTTATCATGTATAAGAGGACAATTGTTCTAATCCAGTGCAGATACTCCTGTGTGGAATTTTAATTCGTGCTTACTATAAAGACTTCCTACTCCTTCTTTTTTTCCCCATTTTTCTCTGAATGTCAACCACAATCTGACAATCTAGATTGATACTTTTGGTACACATGATTTAGAAAATGCACTTGACAGAAACAAAGCAGTGTGATGCTTGCACGTGTGCCTTGCTTTGGAAATCGAACTGTAATGTAGGATCGGTTTTCAACTAGATCACTGGCTGTTAACTCGATTAAATTCAAGGAAATTGTTAATGATAGAAAACAGTACAACTTCTTGGTTTAGCCTGGTTTGTTTCTTAAAAATTGAGGCTTCTATGATCTGACTCAGCTTGTGATTCATGTGTTGCTTTTCTCTGGTTTGGCTCAGTGGGCACCCAGCAGACACAGCTCCTTCGTGTGCTGCTCTTGCCACGAACGGGAAGCGGCTCCCTGGGGTGGCAGGAAACTGCAGGAGGGGGAAGTCTTTCAGGAGATACAAATAGCAAGGGGAAATCAGGGTTGCTGCCGCAGGTGAAGGACACAGTTGTGTCATTCTGTATTATGTGAAAAGCAGAATTAAATTTTTAAGAGTAAGACGTAACTAACTTCTGCTGCTGCTTATTTCATATGTAGGCAAAGCAGCACCACACTGTTTGCACTTGCATTATACTAACTGCTCTTCATGCTACTGTGGGGCATTAAAATAATTATTGTCATTTTAAGGCTCGAAAACTTGTCTGGAGATGTTAAGAAATAGGCTTAGAAATGAGCTAGAGTTCTTCTCCCTTATGCTTGGACTCCCGGCTCTAACTGTTGCTCATCAGTGATGGCACAATTCAATACTTGATAGATTCCAGAGCGTTAATTAAAACAGTTGTTTAGCTAATTGCCTGGAAGATTGCGAGTAAAAGCATATTTATTCTGAAGGCAAACAATCCATTTTTACTCAGTGAAGCATATCAGTTTTTATGGTGCATAAAAATTGTTTCACTTCAATTTTGAATATATTGTGTGTTTGTCTGTCTAAAAGCCTTGTAGATGATGATCTATTTTAAGCGCATGGAAGCTTTTTTCTTAGGCCATTTCTAATGTATCTACTGAAAAAGCACATGTTTAAATAATTGAAAATGGGAAAAGTCATTGCCATTAAAATGAAAAGTTGCTTACTGCACCAGGCTATTGGACTACCACCATGCTTACTGATACGCAGCCGTTGTAGTATTTCTAGATGTTGGCACTGTCCTATGTAAAGAGACTAGAGGTGGAAGAAAGGGTATCATTATGGTGCCTTTGCCTAGCTTTGTGGGGGAAAAAATGTCCTTCTGGAACAGCTGGTTTCAGTGTCTATATGCATTTACAATGGAAATATAGTCTGTGCTCCTCCAAAGTGTTCAGAGACAAAACTCGTGCCTGCTCATGGACTGCATAGGGCTTTTGTGGAAGACTGGGAGCACACCAGTGTGAACCACAGCTTATTGCACTACAGCATAGCTTACCATCAGGCTGATAGCTTCTCCTCAAAGAGAAAACGCTTATCGTCTAATGGAATAGATTATGTACTGGTGGAAGTACAGCTCAAGGGCTGAGATGGGAATTCTGCTTTTAATTTAGAAGTTTTTTTGACTTCTTCACTTGTGATAGTTCTCTTGATTTCCATGTAGATTTTCATACATGACTATTTAGGGAATGAAATCTAAAAGGGCCCAAGTGAAGTCAAAAACTAATACCTATTTTGATGCTTTGGCTTTAAGAATTGCTAAGAGCAAAGTATTACTTGTAAGACAAGGGACCGTCTGGTCCATCCCTACCACAACTTGATAAACATTGTGAATAGATTTCTTTGTTGTTTGTCCTAAAAGTGATATGCAGTGGTGATATTTCACCACAGCAGAGGTTTAAGAGAAAAATACCATTCAAAACAAGAACAGTGTAGTTATTCATTAGCAACATAAGAACTGAATATTCTTACCTTGGAAGCATTATATGTTGGAAAAGAGAAAAAAACAAAGACCGTTACTCTGTAAAGGAGCTTGTAACTTTCTCCTAAACGCTGCCTTTTGTGCCCAGCGTGAGCTGGGGTATAACCAGTGAAATTCTGACTGGGGGCTGCTTGTTAGGCAGATTTTGGTATGCTTGCCCTGCGTTGTACTGCCCAGACTGATGCAAATTCCCTCGTTTTGGTATTCCTCAGTAGGGATTTCACTGGCTGCCCCAAGCTCATAGAGAGAGGCATATGGGAAGGTTGTAAGCAAATGGCCGTGTTCCGATTCTTGCAATGTGTAACAGCTAAATATTCTTGCCTTGTCAGTATTATCTTGGTGGTAGCTAAGCTGTGCTCTTCTTGTTTTGGACTACGTTGTTACCTTAAACCTCGGCTGTATTATATGGGAAGCACGCATGCACAGCTACTGAAGGATGTTGTTGAGACTCTTGCCAGCTGAAAAGCATCAGAGCCACCAGAGTTGTGAAGTCTGCTCTTTTATACTGTTGTAAAGACAGACTTTTCTGGAGATGATCTAGCGAACTAGGGTAACCTTACTTTAGTACTGACGTATAGTAGTGTTTCGTTACAGCCTGTAACTGCACTGATGTATTATACAAGATGGTTTTATTGACACAATAGTGGGTAATTGTTAGTCAGATTAAGAAAACTCAACAACATAGATGTAAGAAATCCTTTGTGTGCCAGTTAAAAGAAGAAAGGGAAAAAGCATTTCTTTTTAATTAATCTCTTCGAAAGGGATCAGAAGAGAACATGAACCAAGAATGAACCGCTTTTCTTGATTTTTAGCGGAAAACCTTTATTGCCTTTACTGATATTTAAAGGTGACTTGTCGCATAAAACACTCTTTGATTGTGGGTTTTTCTTACGGAATCTTACTGGACTCTTGTAATTAACAAAAAGATAGTGGAAAAGGTTATCAATGAAATATTTCAAAGATTTTTTTTTTTTTCCAGGGAGATTTTTTTTTCCTGACCATATAAAATGGAAGAACCTTGACTGCATAAATGAGATTTATGTTCTTTTATATTTCTGGTGGCAATAGTACTGTTATTGAAAGCAATGCTGCTGCTTTTCTCCAGGCAAAGGAGACGTTTTTGGTGATGTGTTCTGGAAGGAGTCCACCCTCGCCCAATCCTGTGCTAATGTAAGGGCTTTGACTTACTGTGATCTTCATGTGATTAAGAGAGATGCCTTGCAGAAGGTGCTGGAGTTCTATACAGCCTTTTCACACTCCTTCTCCAGAAACCTTATTTTGACCTACAACTTGAGAAAAAGGGTAAGTAGCTTTGATTTTAACATACACTATATAAATGATCACTTTTAAGGACTGTCTGTATGAAAAAACTGAATTGCTTGAATTCTGGCATTCTTTGTAGCTTCTCTTATAAGAAGAGTTTCCAGAGCTTGCCTAGGAGACGCTGCTAGCACGTAGAGTCAAAATGCCATAAGTATTTATTCCAGTGCTAGTTTTATACGGAGCTGGACTGTGTATATGTGAAAGTATTTTACATTTCTATGCAGTGGACAGATTTCAGCATATTTGTGAACTGTCATGCACTTGTGATAAATGGTGTTCACTACTTTCTGCAACTTTAGTTCGCAAAGCAGCTAAGAACATGCTAGCGGTGTTGCCTGAAGTTACAAGGAAAGTAGAAGGAAAGGTATGAAATCTAATATATGGAACAAAAGTCAACAACAGGAAACACAATGGGAAAGTGTCGTGGTTTGGGCCTGACAAAAAGTAATATGAGCATGACTGATTCTATCAAGACTTGTTTCTTTTGGTATCAATCACATTTTCGAATTACTTTGCTTATCTATAATGTTTCCATTTTCTCACCCTTGATTTTTTTGACTCTTTTCATTTCTTCCTGTGTGCCAGTTCAAGTTATTTTGTCAAATGAGAATCATCATAACCTAATATCTCATTTTAAATTCTCTGTGTAATCTTCAGTGAACCACCTCTGTAGAAATTTATTAAAACTGAAGTAGGTATAATTCAGTTGATAGGATTTTATGATGCAATGTAGAATAATAATATTACATTGAAAATAAATACATTGGAGCATCTATACTTGCTTTAAAATATTATAATATAAAGATACTTGAGATTAGCTAAACAAATATGTTCGATAGAAGGTTTGTTGTTCCTAAAACCAGTTCTCCAAGGTAACTTCCAGCTGCCAAGTGAGTCCTAGATAATTACACCTGAAAAAATAGAAACCTTTTCACCTTTGAAGTCTGTTTTGTAAAAGTAGACTTTAATACTGGAGTATCGAATTTCTTTTTTTTTTTTTTTTTAACCTAGAGTTGGCATACTGAAGTTAATATAGTATGATGTTTTCTTTCTGCATATGTTATCAGTATCAAAGAATTCAACTTTTCAGTACTGGGCAAAGAAGAATGGGCTATCTACACTTTGGTCAAATAAATTGAAGCTCTGGTAGAAAATTGATGTAATTAAAAACTAAAAGAAATTTACACTTGAGGATTTCCTCATAGGACATTTTTTTCAAATGACATTGAGTTCCTGCAGGACAAGGAGAAGATACACAGCTGCAAGAAGATTAAGAGAGATGTCCTGTTAAAAACTAAGTTTAAAAACCAGCTACTTACCTGGTGTTAATTAATGTAAGAAATAAAAAAAATGAAAGAATTTAGCATTGAGATCACCTAAAGCATCGGTATCACTGACTGGCATATTTTAAAATAACACTGTGGGTAATGTGGTAAGATGGTCTAAGAATATATAACTTTTTTTTTTTTTTAACATCAGTAGAAATAACAAACTTTGAGGCATAGGAGGATCAACTCTCTTAAAGCTCACAGTAATGCTAGCAGAGTTGCATCGTTTTAGATCTGCTCTGAGCCAAAAGTCCCAATTTTAGAATCAAATGCCTATTCCAGAAGTGATACTCTTTTCCTCCGTGTTCATCGGTGTAGCTTTTCCCAGCACAGGTTACAAAACACTTTTTAACCACACTGTCATAATTCCTGGCTGTCAATTTTCTACACAAAATGTTCCTACTAAAAAGGTAACATTTTATGGTAGCAATTTCCATCCAGTTATTCAAATAATTGGATTTTAATTGAGTTACAGTCAGCAGAAAAGTGGCGTTGATTGATAATGGAAGTGAGTGGTTGATGGATCTAGGTTAACAGACTGTAATTTTATTTATTTTATTGAAAGAAAGCTGATTGCAATCAGAATGCAAATGTTAAATAATGTAAATAATATATGCTTTTGGAAATGCATAGAAGGTACGATGCTTTAGAGACTGGAGATAATGCACATTAAAAGGCAATGTTTTAGAGTTTGGAATTTAATCTGGTTTAAATATCTGTGAATCTTTTATAGAAATAGCTCCCCAGCCTGTCGCTTCTAACACTTCTCCTGGTCTATTTCTGCAAATGGAATTTTGTAGAATTCAGATGAACCGGTACCTTCTGTGAGTTACGTTTGTGATGTGTTGCATATCCTTCAGAATATAAATACCAGAATTACACTTTTCATTTCAATAAACAGTTTCATCTCTGATTCCAAAAGTACTCAACTAGTTGAAGTGTAGATACTGTGTATTCATCCGAAATATATTCATACAGATTCCAAATACATGAAAAAGCAGCTCTGGGGATTTTTTTGCCCAAAGGATCTCATGGGTATATTTTTAGACTTGGTTATTCCTCGGCGGTGTTCCCATCTCCAGGGTGCATATGGCTTCACTTGGCCGTGGTACTGAGTCTCACTGCGCAGTGCGACGTGCTTTCTCGCCAAGTTTTGCTCAGCTTAAGTAAGCTTTAGCATCGGTCCACTCTTTCACCATGTTCACGTATTCCTTGGCTGCTGGGTTTCCTCCAGTGATCCCTTCCCTCGTGGAGACGGGACTCCCGGTCCCAGACCCTTTGGTGCCAGTGCGCAGTGCTGACCTTACGGATGTCCCCTGCACGCTTACTGGGGTCTGGATCCACTTGCTAACGACTGTGGCAGACATGCGGGTGCGTTGTAAGGTACTACACCCAATTGGTCTTGACCTTAGCTAACTCTAGGGCTGGATTTAGGCAAAGTAAAAGGCACCTTCCCTCCATTCCTTGTGCTGCTCTTCCTACCGGTCTTGAATGTGCTTTGAGCTGATCTGGGAGGGTAGGATGCTTCTGTCTGTGTGTCCCCTTTATGCCCTCCCTAGAACAGGGCTGTGGTTATGAAGCACTACTGCCTGCGACGTCTGAGGACTTTGTGGCTGAGGGAGATGCTTCCAGTGCTCTGTCCCTGGCATACCGCGGCTGTCCCTTTCTGTGCTGTGAAAACAGTTTGCTTTCCCTCGCTTTCTCCTCAAACACGGGTGAAATATCCTCTTTTCTAAAACTGTCAGCTTACTGTCAGGTGACTCCCTGAGCAGTTTCCTCAAGTGACTAAAATCCCTCCTGAAGTCATTAGCTGTCTAGTTACCTCTGACTGGAGCTCAGACTGAGAAAACTTTTTATTTTTCCTAAAGGGGAAGAGAAAGGAAACCTTTAATTAACTCCTTCTGCTACTAGACATTGAAATTTTCATGTGACTGGAAGCAGGGGGAGAAGCAGCTGCTGCATCTCTCACTCCAACATCTGAAGGAACTGGAAGTGCAGCCTGTGGCTGCAGGTGGCTGTATGGCAGACTCAGGGCTTTGCAGCTGAAAGGAAGCTGGCAGAGGATTTCTCAGAGCAGTTCCTGCTATAACATTGTTGTGAAATTAAAACAGGTTAACTTGATGTTTCTCTCCGTTTTTGGAATCTCAGAGAGGAGCCAAAGTGTAGACACAGGGGGTATGTGGGATGGTCAAGTGACAAACCCTCCTTTATGCAGGCTGTGCCAGACAAAAGTGAAATATCGCAGGTTTGGAGGGCAGCAGGATTCGCAGGCTGGATGGAGGTCTATTTTTCCCCAACAAATATTTAAACATTCTGGGATTCCAGCCTGGACTTCATAGCTCCGGGTTAGTAGAAGCGTAAGAAGAGAGAAGCTTGCATGATAGCTACTTATCATTGTCTTTTGCTTGTTGTGATGAAGCGCAAGTTTGCTGGCACCTTCTTTAGGAATGTGAAAGGCCTTTGGCAGCACTTGCAAGCATTCTGGTTTTGGCAGTTGCATCTTTCCATGTGTACGAGCTTTGTGACCAATATTAACTTACACTGCGTTGTACCACACTGTATTTGCTCAGTTCATTCTGCTGCAGCCGTAAATGATATTACAGCTCAGATGATCGCACATGCTACATAAAAGAGAGATTTCTTATACATAATTTATTAAGCTGAGATTTCTCTAGTAAGCCATTTTAGCCTGGATAGAGATTAAATGACTAATTCTGAATGCTTTGGAGTACCATGATAGAAAGCGCGAGTAGCTTTTCCAGAAACTGAAATTTGTGTCCTGGAATAAAGGAAGGAATGCAGTAGAATGTAGATGTTTTATTTGGGATTTTGTAAGACTGAATGAAATGGCAAAGAACACTCCACATTTTTACAAAGCAATTTAGTGATTTAAAGCCAAAGCTCCTAGTCAGAACATATTTCTTGAGGGAGCAGTGATTGCAACAGGGTAGTCTGTCTAAGATTGTCTTACCTGTGTCAGATTGCTTGCTTTTGTACATGTAGTCATGTGCTTGTTCTATACCATTCCAGCTGTGCCAGTGGACAGGGCTCCCACCACTTCTAAAAGCAATTTTAAAACATAATTGTGCTTTCCTCTTCAGCATTAGCTTCACCTTTCTTCTTTTTATACTGTAAGCTCTAAGTAGAGAGAGAGAAGCTCTCTCAGATCAAACATTTCAGCTAGGAGTGCTTCAAGCCTTGATTTTAAATCTCGCGGGAGCTGGCAGCAGGTTGTTTTCAGAGGCAATCCATGGCCTTGTATTCTGCCTTTCCACATGACAAGTTTTCCAGTTCTTTTTCATGATATAGGTTCAAAATGGTATCCCAGAATTCTTTCTGATATGGAAGGCTGAATTGCTGGAAGCTTTTAACAAAGCTTTCTTAAAATGAGAAGAGTGAAAGGTTTTAATTTTAGAATACTAGCCTATTTGATGATGGATTTCAGAATGGTCAAACTGTCAGCCTGCTGCTTTCTCCTGTGTTTGTACTCACCAAAACAATCCCACAAGTCCTGTGGGAAGAAGAGTTTGATGCTTGACTGGCATGCGTCTTACAGCACTGAAGATCCACGACGGTGGACGTGACCGAGACGTCTCGGTGGGTCTGTGGCTTGGGAGTTATGCCGTATTAGCTGGCCAGGGGGCAAAGCTGTAATTTTCCAAAAACTCTTTTAAATGTAAATAAACACTTAAGTACTCAACTCTGTTCTTTCTCATGCTGCCTTTTAAAAGCTGTTCAGGTAGTTGAATGTTCTTATATTCTCTGCTTCTCTGTGCCAATCTAAGCAAAATGTATTTTATTCTGTTTCCTCATTGGTAGATTCCATATTGCATTTTTGCATCTTCTCTCTGGCCTTGGACAACTTAATTAACTTGTATCTGTCTCTAACAGTTAACTGTTTATCTAGCTCACAGATTTTTGTGCAAATCGTCTTTACACCCTTGACTGAAAGTGCTCTGAGGCATATTGCGTGTTGTTAGGTTTGCATGTCTGCTACAGGTAATTTAAGTGATGTGATGGTCAATGAGTTGAAACCCCATGCTCTGAGGAGGATGTGCCCTTGGATTTCTTCCTTCTCCTCTCCTGCAGCTTGTTGAACGCCTTCACGTAAAGCCTTACTTCCCAGACTTAGAGAGGATTTGACCAACTACAAGCATTTAACATTCATAATTCTACAGTGATTCTAAGTGTTCAGCTGAGAGTAACTCCATTACCTTTCAGAGGCATCATCTTGAAGTTTAGTTTCCAAAACTTTAAAACACTAAAGTTATTTCTGTTCTATTTCAGTCTACATGGCCTTGATCCTTAGGGTCCTGTGCTTATACAGAGGAAGATCTGGCTACAGACAAGTAGTTTACATAGAGGGGATGTATATGTACAATAGAAGACATAATTAACTGAGAAGTTCCAAGACAATGTGGTGAGTTGACATTGGCTGGTTGCCAGGTACCCACCAAGCCACTCTATTGCTCCTTCTTCTCAACAGGACAGGGGGAGAAAAATAAGATTAAAAGCTCGTGGGTTGAGATAAGGACAAGGAGATCACTTACCAATTACTGTCACAGGCAAAACAAACTTGACTTAGGGAAATTAATTTAATTTATTACCAATTAATCAGAGTTGGATAATGACAAATAAGAACAAATCTAAAAAACACCTTCCCCCCACCCGTCCCTTCTTCCCAGGCTCAAATTCACTCCCAACTCTTCTACTTCCTCCCCTTTAGCAGTGCAGGGAGTTGGGGAACGGGAGTTGTGGTCAGTTCATAGTGCTTGGTCTCTGATGCTCCTTCCTCCTCACACTCTTCTTGTGCTCCAGCGTGGGGTACCTCTCATGAGAGACAGTCCTTCACAAACTTCTCCAACATGGGTCCTTCCAATGGGCAGCAGTTCTTCAAGAACTGCTCCAGCATAGGTCCTTTACATGGGGTGCAGTCCTTCAGGAACAGATTGCTCTAGCGTGGGTCCCCCGTGGGGCCGCAGGTCCTGCCAGAAGACCTGCTCCTGCATGGGGTCCCCTCAACAGGCTGCAGGGTGGATATCTGCTCCACCATGGGCCTCCATGAGCTGTAGGGGGGCAACCTGCATCACGATGATCTTCACCATGGTCAGCATCACAGGCTGCAGGGCAATCTCTGCTGCAGCGCTTGGAGCACCTCTTCCCACTTCTTCACTGACCTTGGTGTCTGCATAGTTGTTTCTCTCACATATTCTCACTCCTCTCTCTCTGCTGCTGTAGTGCAGTGTTTTTTACCCTTTCTTAAATATGTTATCACAGAGGCGCTACTAACATTGCTGATTGGCTCAGCTTTGGCCAACGGCGGGTCCATGTTGGAGCTGACTAGAACTGACTGTCCAACATAGACAGCTTCTGGTACCTTCTCATAGAAGCCACCCCTGCAGCCCCTCTGCTACCAAATCCTTGCCACCTAAACCCAATACAGACAACAAAACTGTTCTGTTTCTTGTATTCAGTACATTTTCATGTAAATTTCATGTACATTTACATTTTCATGTAAATTTTAGCTGTAACTTAGATTAATCTATGTGGGTAGGTAGCAAAATGCTTCTTTAAAATGCTTTTAAATGACTAATCTCTTCTAAACTGATTTGATGAATTCATCACTTGTTTGAGATGCCTTCCCCTACTATGAATAATGAGCATTTCTTCATACATTTAGATGCTGTAGTATAATGTTTGTACAAGTGTTATAACTAAATAACTTAGGATACCATACAAAACAAGATGTGTATTTCCCCAAAGGAATATTAAGTTGTTGAAATTCTGATAGGTCATTCACTAGTAAATCCCTTTAAAAGTAACCTAGTGATCAATAGGTATTAATAACCATCAATAAAATAAATCGATGGAAGAGCTGGCAAGGGTGAATTTTGAATTACAATTCAACTTAAAATGGAAGAATATGATTCTTTTACAAAGCTGATACTAAAACCATAACTGCCTTGAAGTATCTTCAGTAAGAGAATATTTCCTCTTCTCTGCTATTGTAGATTTATAGGTTTTTCCCACGTTGGTCACTAAATACTTAATGATCGTTTGCTTTCTGATCACTGAATTAGAAATGAAATTTGTACAAACTGAATTTATAAAGTCAGAATTTTAGCTATTTCCCAATGTGTTTTCTAAGTATGGAAAACTATGTCAATATTATATCAATGAAATACATTCCAATTATATGTCAGTACCTGGAAAAAGGATGTGGTAAATGAAATAAGTTCTGGTTATCCTGAAATTGAGGTTAAGCACTTCATTCATTAATTCAGAAACAGGATTGATATTTTGTTTGTTTTATCACACTTCGAGTAGACCCACTTGAATTAGTTTTGAAAGGTTTTTTTCCTCAATGACCCATAAAATACTCAGCCTTAAATATAAAAGAAAAAAATTCTGACCTTCTCAAAATCTGTAGAGTGTTCAGAAACTCCATATATGGTAAAGCTAGTCCGAGTAGATGAAAAATACAGTTAACAAGGTTGATGGCGAATTAAAATAAAATTTGTTTTCAGACTATTTTAATCCTTAAAAAAAAAAAAAAGAGGCACATTTGGCTTTTGTGAAGCTATTTTCAGATGAGTAATAGAAAGTTAACATTAAAAAAGGGTTTTCTCTCATGCACAGCCACCTACACCAGCTTGTTTATCCCAACAGAAGAAAATGGATTACTTTGATTTTTACCCTCCTCCACCCACATAGACTAAAGCATAGAAATAATTTTAATATAGATAAAGGTTACTCAGTGTGAATGAGGATTCCCCAGAATAGCTGCCCTAAGCCTTTTTAAAATAGAAAAATAATTTCCTAGGAACTGGGGAAATTCTAAATGTTAGCCCGCCACCAGGGACAGAAGACAATAATCCAAAAGACAGTGTAATTGCTGTTATGCAGTCTGGGAATCTGGTCTTCACTGTGACAACGGTGGAATGCTCACTAGTATTTTTACAGTTGGAAGGATCAGTCCTTAGTTTAAACTCGTGTTTTTCTTACTATTGTGTTGACTTAGAATAATAGAAGTGTAATACGGATACACAAGAGAGGCTGAACAGCAGCCTGTCTGTGTAACATGTGATTCTTGTTTTCAGTATGTGTGTGGCGCACTCACAGTTAATGTACTGAGGTGCCTCAGTCCACTTTTGGACCATGCTGGTAAAGAGGAAGGGGATGTTCCATGGGAATTCAAAGAGTTCCTACCCTTTCTCCAAAGCTTGAAGTCTATCTTCTACTGGTTACCATGACTGAGTGGCCAGAGTTTCAAAATCACTCTGTATTTCTAATTTAAAAAATAAAATATATTTTTATTGGTGCCTGTCATCCCTGTGTGTGGACATGTACATACATGCATAATGACTGGCATATTGCTGAATCTCTCAAGTAATTCAAATATTAAGCACTTTTCCTAATAAACAAATGCTGTTGCCTAGGCTTTTTTGCCTGTATGCACCATGTTCTATCATGTATTATAACTGCACTAATTTATGTCAATGGCTAGGTAACTCCTGTGCCCTGGTGATTGTATTTTCTGATATACCCTGGTGCTTTATACACTGTGGAGCATTACTGACCAAGCAAAAGACAGAACAGACCTAATACCCTCCTGTTTTGTTTTGTTTTGTTTTTTTTCCCCAAAAATAATTTTTTCTGGTGTCTGTGGTCGGGGAAGCAGCTGACTCTAGGAGAAACTGTTACTAAAATGGTTTGATTTCCTGACATAACAGCTTTGATCTTCTGGTCTTCTCTAAGATTGCTAAAAGCCGAACTCATAGGACTGCAGATACAAACACTCAACCTGTTCAAGGCACTCCATGAAGGACAGAGAATGTAGATAGCTGTGCAATACGAAAAGTTGAGTTACAGTGGCAAACCTACATCCTCGAGCAATCAGACTTTATAATCTAAGTGATCAGATTGGTCCTTTCTTCAGCTCTCCAATGAAAACTGAAATAATTGCCCCCTATAAAGAAAAGAAAATTCTGGAGGTTACTGCTAATGTTGTGTAGAGACTTTGTGATCCCTGCTCCAGACCAAACCCTACCTACAGGTCCACTGTTTTCTTGCTTAAATGTTGAGACCTTTATTGTAACTGTGGGCTCTTGGACAGTGAGACAAAGGAGGTCCTTTTCTTCTTTGCGTACCTGGGTTGGGTCTCCACAGCTCCTCCAAGGACTCTTATTTGATGTGCACTATCATGGGCATAAAACAAGTAGCTCACCTTAAGTGTGACAAATGCTGTTAAGATTGTGTATGAAATGAAGCAGTTTCCCAGCTTGATTTATGAACAATGGGAGCTGCCTACAGTATTTGTGGCAAACTATCCTACATGTTTAGGCAACTGATGTTTTTCCTGTATCCGTCCTTGAGAATCAGCCTTCTAGTTGCCTTTGAACAAGTGTCTTCCTGAGGGGGATACAGCCAGGAGTGTGCCACATTCCTTAGTCTCGAGGCTGCTGTAAGAGTCACACAGGTAATGTGGTGTCTGATGTCAACCTGCTTTACAGGCTGCTGCCATTCCAGTGTGGCACTGAAGTGTTTGACTGCTGAACGTGAAGTGGAGTAACTATGAGGTGTGGCCTCATGAAAGTTTTTGAATTTGAAATCCAGTAAGCTTTACCACCATGGGAATGAACCAATTGCAAACAAAACTTGATGGGGCACCTTGCCAATCACCTGCTATGACCGTAGCTACCGACTATTGCCACAGCTGAAGTCAAGTGGTAAGGGGGGCATTATGTTGGGGTGTGGCTCCGTATAAGAACTTGCTGAAGTACTTTGAGAGCAGGATCGTGAATTGGCCCCTCTTTATTTGGTATTCTTTTTGCAGCAGGCAACTGGGTTTTTCCTCGAGCTGTTTATGATTCCTTCCTCAAAAGGAAGTGCATTGTCATGTCAAACACCTGCTTGGATTCAGATTTTCAAACAGAAATGTGATACCTGACACTGACGTAAAATATTAAAGCCCTATGCAAATGAATGTACTAAGTGTTTTTAGAGTAATTTTTCTAAACTAGCGAACTGCAGAGGGGACTTACACTCAGCTCCACTTAAAAACACTGTCAGTACTCTCCGTCTTGCTATCACTTTTTTATTTGGTTCCCACTCATTTTCTCTTTCTACCTATTGCATTCCAAAATGAGACGTGAACTTCACTATCTTATGTAAGGGCACTTATATATATACTGAGTTCAATAATACCTCCCTCAACTGAAGCAGGAGTATAGAGTGGTAGGCTACTCTGAGTATACTCAGTGTCCCAAAATGCTGTCCATAGAGGACTTGGAGTGGGAATAGCACTATCCACAAACAACTGTGCAGCTGGACATGAAGCTATCTTAATTAACCACAGGTCTAAATCCATTGTCTTTCTATGCAGCTGTGAGACTGCATAATGTTTTCACCAGATTTTTATCAGGAGCTAAGACTGCTAAACCCATTTTTAATTAGTACAGCATTATGAATGTGAAAACCTGACACCCAATTAAAGTAATATTTGAGACTTGAATACTATGTGCTTTTGTTACCATATACTTAGGTATTTCTTCTTTTTGTCACCATCTTCTGGGGTCTTTTCCAAATACTGAAAGGAAAATGCTCAACACATCTTGTTCCAAGTCTTTGTGACTTTGGCAAACCACATCTACACCAGGACCCCAGCAGGTGTCCCCAGGAACCACGCAGCCAGCCCAACCTGGCCTTTTCTTGCAATTCATCTAAAGGAACCATGCCTTCATCTTAAAATTTCAGAAGATGTGCTTCCACAATCCTGATAAACTTCATGCTTGGTCATTTCTCCCATATGCTCTGTAATAAATATACCACACAACAAAATTATTTTGACATTCATTTACACAGCTGACATCAGAGAATCCAAGAAAATTTCTGCCAAAATAATTTTGTAACATATTGGATGATTTACTTTGTAAACTGCCATAAGCACTGTCTTGGTGTGAAAATGCAGAATTGTCTTCCCCTTTTGGAAATCTTTTTTTCCTTTATTCTTAAAAAACCCAACAACCCCAGACCCAAACAAAAACCCCACAAAAATCTCAGGACATTGCTCTTTAAAAAGAGCTAATAGTATACCCAGCTTGACCAGAATAGATAAATTTGTGTCTCCAGTCTTCAAGGTTCTTGCCTGTTTTTTGTACAAAATTTGAATAAATCATGTAAACGTTAGCATTCTTTGTACTGTCGCAGAAGTGAGGCATGTTACAGTCTTCCTCTAAGTAAGGGGATGGGCAATTTTTTAATTGTTTTCCAAGGTTTCACTGTTACTTCACAGTAACAGGAAAGATGTTGTTTATGGCCAGTTATTATCTTGATTAACAAAACCAAAATTGCTGTTGACTTCCATCAGCTACATGATCAGATGGTTTAGGCTAGCGATGAAATATGAGGATGCTGTAACCTTCGCTCCTGTTAAGATACAAAGCACTAGCAGAGGAAGAAAATAGCATTAGCTCTAACAAATGGATATTGGCTTTGCTATTAGAACTTTGCTATAGTCTAGAAACATATTATTAGTCTTTGATTTTCCTTGCCTGCATTTTTCAAATTGCTCAAGCAGCAAGTCTTGTAGGAGTAAAAGTTGTATCAGGTAGTCCAGTGGCTTACATACTTTCAGTGATTATCCCATACCCTTTCTGAAAGAGGAGATTCGCATTGACTCCAATGACAAATTCATTGGAGTAAGGGGAAGTAATAATGAAAAGCTTTTATTTGGGATGTCATTTGGGAACAGTTCTATCCTTTAACATAAAAGCATTGTGATGTTCTTTGTCAGTTACATTCAAAACTGTAATTTGCTTTTGACAGTTCATGACAGTTCATGAATGACCTTCATCATTCAAACCATCCCGTAACACAGATGCAACCATGAAGGGAGTTTGAAAAACTTGTGGCTTCTGGTTTGTAATATATTTCATAAATTTATAACAGTTTGTCTAGATTTGTTATCGCTCTGTTATTTTTATATCTAGCATATTTGTTAGTGATATGAAGGCATAACTTCAAAAATACTGGGGTGGTGTTTCTTATTGTGCTCTCTGAAAATGTATCATTAAATATTGCATATGGCTTGGTTCATCACATTTTCCAATCAGTAAGATTTTCCAAACCCCATCATTGTCACCACAGAGCAGTTCAGAAAGGCATACTTTGTAGAATTATGAGGCCCCTACCAGATTACTTTTAATAATGTCATGTTCTTACATGTTGGAATTTCCTTATTGAACGTTTTAAGGTATACAGTTGGAGCTCTTCATCCAAAGATCTCATGTGGAGTTTTATTTCTTTATTTTTTTATAAGATATTGGATAATTTCTTGTCCTTATGTGAAGGGAAGCACAAATGTAGAGGATTAAGTGACTTGCTGGATTGTACAGTGTCTCTCAGTGATGATGAGGACCAGAACCAGGGTTTTCTAGTCATATGCTGTCCACAGTGTACAAGAAGAACTTGGAAGGTCTGCAGCATGTAGTGTAATATGTTGAATTATGTCATGTGTACTGGAAGAGTAGACTTTAATTTTGTGCTGTAGTCTTGTAAAAGGCCTTTGTGTCTGCTCTCTGTCTGAAAGACAAGCCACTCTATGAATAATAAGTATTTAATAGTACATACAAAGTGTGCTAAAGGAAGCAACTGAGTGAGCAAAACCAAGGACAAGGTTGCCAAGAGAGACTAGAAGAACGGTACTTGGAACACAAGCTTGTGCCTCTTCCCCTGTTGAATACTGCATGTACAAGGAGAGCCTCTCAGTAGATAAGCAAGTTAAACAGAGAGAGAGGCGGGAGAGAAAAGGAGTGGAGCATCTGGTATCTCTCCAGGGAGATGAGTGGAAAAAACTGGATGAATGGAGCAGCTGGTGGCATGTGATCCACAAGGCTATAGGACAGCAGTTGGTGACTGGAGACAGAGGCAGCTCATTCTCTTTCAGTGTTTTCCTAGACCAGGTGGACACAGTAAAAGCAATAAAGGGCAACCTCCAATTATCTTATTCACCAACTTTTCCAAGGCCACCAAGGAAACCGTTCTGATTGTGCCCTTTGACAGCCTATCTGCCACTCCTTCCAGTTGCAATACAGCAACATCTACCCTGTCATGATCCCCGAGGAATATTACTAAAGCAGCCAACAGAAGGAGACGAAGAAGTCAGGAGCACCTTCTAGTGACATTACTGCACTTGACGTGCTTTCTCAGCTATCTGGATGACCTAGTATCCGAGGTTGCTCTAGTACCCAAGTCTAACCCTACCAACACAGTGCCTTCCAGAAAATCTGACCTGAGACCACGGTGGTGCAGGCTGCATCATGTCTTACTACTACCACGAAGTGTCCTAGAACCAGGGGTACTCCACATGCTTCTTCAAAAGCTGTGTGGCATGGATATGGAACCCACCTCTCCCACTGGGCAGGATGTGCTGTTGGGCCTGTGCCATGGTGATCATCAAAAGCAATCTCAATTAGTGTTTCCACATGGTAACCCAAATGGTGCACAATTGATTCTGCTGCTCCTGGTCCTCCCATGTGAACATGAGTGACAAAGCTGTTTTAAGGACCAGAAGAGATATATAGCACTTGCATCCTGCAGCCCTCCCACCTTAGAGAAACAACATGTGATCAAGCTGGAGGCTGCTGCTCCACAGTTGCTGGATGAGTGACGAAGATGGGTTTGTCAGACTACCCAGACTTACTTAGCAACCGTGTGTGTGCTTGGGATGTGCTGAACCAATCTCAGCGCACCATGCTGCCTACCCCATCATCATGTTTTCCCTTGAGATTTACTCTGCATGTGTGTTTTCCTCTGTTCTGCCAACCAGCAGGTGAGCCCCACACCTTCTGAGCAGCTGTTGAAGGTGACCTGGGCCAGCTGTGTCTGTTCAGACAGATAGTACATCTCATACTCTGTGAGCCCTGTCATATTGCTGAGTTGTGGGAGCACCTTCTCAGGAGCCAAGAGCCTGAGGAGGGGGGAAGAAGGGGTGTTCTGCCCCATGTGAACAAACGGGCATGCTGGGATGGGACAATCCTGTAGATGGCAGTGGTGGTTGGCTTTTCAGGTACAGCCCCTGATGTGCCTAGGGAGGCAGATGAGGAAGGCTGACCTCTCAGAGATCTGGATCTCTCCTGGTTCTGAATTCTTTCTCTGTTCCCTTCATCTTGCCTGAAGAGATGCTGGCAGGTAGCAGAGCTAGGCAGGACCTTTTCCGTAGGACTGTGTTGTGTTATGGGAGTGTGCATGGTGCGGACATACAGCGTGTGTATTAAAGACTAAATTGGCTTAGCTGCAAGGGATGGTGGTATCTATAGCAGTAGGTGCCCTCTCCGGGATGCACTGAAAACCAGCTAGAACCTGCTGGAGACACCAGACTGGGCAGCTGCAGAGAAGATGACATTCGTGCTCCAGCCTGAGGCCATCTCTATATGCAGTACTCAGGAATGTTCTGAAATGGCAGTGTGACACTGAATATTGTTAATTTTCCTGTAGGAGTGTCAACGTTAATTGATCTGGAAGAAAATAAGCTTTTTAAAAAGGATTACTGTTCTTCTGAGCTATTCAGATGTTTCTAGCACGAACTGTTCAAAGCATAAACTTTACTTTGAAATCCAGCACGGTTCAGTGCAGGGTATTTTGTGGTTCATGGAGTTGTACAACGAACAAATAGGAATAGTTGTCAAGGTTGGGAGCCTCCTAAAATGGATCTGACATCAGTGGAGAACACTTCTACCGAAGAACTTCCTGATCCTTCTTTAACCAGAGGTTTCTAGTCCCTTTATTTTTGTACATGCTGAAGCAACTCTGCATGGTCAGTAAGGCAAGAGTGAGCAGATAGGAGTTAGGGTGGGAAGAAGTCTTTTAATACAGTAATAATAAGCTAAACAAATTACTTTTGTAATGGGTGTAGTGTAAAGGTAGCTAATGTTAGTCGCTATTTGGCTATTGCTGAATCAGTGGCATTTTTGTTCCCATATGCTTATTTTGGGCCGTTCTCATCATCATTGCATTAGAAAGCTTCCCATTCTATTTTTCCTTTAGAGTATAGGCATTGTAAAGTGCACTTAAGGCAGAAAGAGAGCGAACAAGAAAAGATTTCAGAAAGACTTTCTTAAATAGCGTAATATTAATTGGTAAAGATTGTTTTGCAATACGAATATTCTTTGTTTACTATTAAAAAGCTTCAATTGCCTTTAGACATCCTAAGTGATTTAGAGAAACAGACAAATGATTTAATTTTGATTTTGTTTTATACTCCAGTGAAGCAAACAACAGATTTGGAACAAGCTGCTTGCTAGACCTTGGAAATTAAAATGCTCTTTTTATTGGGCACTGGTAAAGCGTCTCTGCCTTTCCTGATGGCAGACAAGCCTGAAATACATTGACTCATGCTTGTTAGGGTTCCATCAAGCTCCTTTTATTTCCTTGATTATGATTCTAGTGCTGCTGCCCAGGCAGGAGCTCCTGCTTTGATTTCCCTTGAAACCTGTGCTTTCCAGAGAACGTCACCCCCCTACAACCTGGAGTGAGTTATATTGTGAAAGCCCGAGTTACAAGGCTATGACTTGTTTCCAGGAAGCTATTTAATGCAGAACACTGAAGCTTTTTCTTACCTCCTTTAAGGAGGGATCTGCGTGCGCACAGCATTAGGTGAGATGGGAGCGGGGGCTTTGGAAGACAACAATAGTCTAATGTTAACTTATAAATCTAACTGTTTTGATAAGGCCATTGTTGAAGTCAATGTTTTGATGACTGAATGTGATACTTTGAAGCACTCTTGTTCCTGTCATTCTTGGTCCTTAGTAAGTTTTCTCAGATCTTGAAGCCAGTAGTCAGCAGCTTTTCACAGAAGCGTGGGAGCTTCAGGTGAGCGGATGACTAACCTAAGTACCTTGAGTAATCATGAGTGCTGCTTATCTGGCTTGCTTAACCCACTCTAAGATAAGACGTTTAAAGGCAGACTTCTTGCTTGCGTTACACTTTTTCAGACTCTAAAAGTGCTATTAATAATCTGTTTTCACCTAAATAGTGTTAGTTCTTGTACCACTAAAATAGCAATATTATATTTAACTTTTTTTTTGTTTAATTTTAGTTCTGTTCAGGTTTACGCAGGTTCTTATTCTGCCATTGTCACCATGTTATCCATGTTATCCCAGTGTCTTCTGGTGAGGCATAAAGCAAAAACACTAACATCTGAACATCTGCCATATGTATTTTATTCTTTCTCATCTCTTTTCCTTGGAGAAGCAAATGTATGTTCAGTATACTGATTTATTTTGGTAGGGTTTCTTAGTTTTTCTGTGTTAAAGAAGGTGGAGTCTATGCACCAGGAACAGCAAATGGTAATAGCTTCTTAAAAGGAAAGTAAAGTAGAGCTCCATCTAATATTATACATAAGTACATTTTCTTGATGAGATGTGTCATGCGGGCAGTATGGTTATTTTCCCTAGGAGTGAAGGGCTAAAAGATTGTTCACTGGAATTACTTCTGTCTTTTAAAAGGCAAACTATGTTTCGTCTCTTAAGTGTCTTGAGAGTGTTACCAATATGACTATGTAAAGATCAGCAGCCAACACAGTGGCAATCCAATGGGTTTTCTTGTTTTGTTTTAAGAAAAACATTCAATAAAAGAATATTTCAATCTTGGTGTTTCACAGGACGTATTGTTTGATATTTCTCTTGATTTTATGAAATTTGAGTGAAATCCCAGACTGCTAGATCAAATTTACATTCTTCATATTAATGCTGCTTAAAAAAACCCAAACTGCGTTTTCTGGCATGAGAAGATTAATTGCTGGATGGTCTCTTCACATACTGGTGAGAAAAGAAAACTGTTACTTGTTCCAAAGTTGCACAGTTTTTGAAGATCCAGTTGTCTCAGTTGCTGTGTCTTGGTAGTGAACTGAGCACTGCCTAAATCAGTGGGGCTTTTTAACTGATGTGCTTATAACTTCCCTCTTTTTTGCTCTGACTCACATCTCAGATGTTAAATTGTGTAACCTGCCAGCCAGTTGGCTGCTGTGAAAAATGTTGTAGCTGCAGGGGTTATTATTAAGTATGTCTAATAATTTTCATATTTTAGTGATCTATTTTTGGATCATTATGCAACCCAGTACTCAGTGGGACGAGGCAGAAAGGGACAGAGCAGGACTGGATGCTGATAAACATAAACCATTTGGTGTGCTCAGCCAAGCGGTGGGGGTCCTTTGGGCACAGGTGGTCTGTTTAAAGCCGTCTTGCTTTGTAGCGAGTTGCCATGGTCTCCCCCAAAATACAAAGCCATTTCCTCCCACTTAAATCTCTGGGCACGGGGGACAGGAGGGCTTTCGGCAGCCGCTGTACAGCTATCGGCAGGACTCTCCTGGTCTCAGGTCGACATGCCCCTAAACATAAACCGCATGTAGGTATGTTTGTGCATGTAGTGGAGAAGGATTTAAGTGCAATTCAAAACAGTGACGATACATGGTGGAAACTGCATAGTAAATCACCATATGTTCCAGAGGAAATGCCAAACAAAGTCATAATTGCTTTATATGTGCACAGCTGACTGGCAAGCATAAAGGCAGACTCGTATTGGGGGATGCCATCATATGCTTTTCTTTGCCGTGCTGGAGCATGATTAGAGCCCATCTGCTTCCCGTAGTGCTGTGGAAGGGTAGGAAAACATTCAGCCCAAAGTTTTGCTGCTGAAGCATACACATCAGGAAAAAGGAAGCTAAACCCAAGGAGCTCTCTCAGATGTGTTTGCTTCCCATTTCTTTTAAAGTACAGGATTTTTTAAATTGCCTTGAAATTCTCTTCCTTCTGCAACTCATAGTGCTCTGGCTTTATGTTCCTATTTTGACAGCCTGACGTTTGCGAGCTGTATTTTTGCAGACCAGGCATGTCTGGGAGCAAACCTCAGCCCTGTGTGCTGGTTAGGCTGCCTAATACAATTGGGGAGGGGGCAGTAGGCACCTCTGTTCTTTTAACCAGTGCCAGCATGGAGTGTTCCGTGCCTCACTAAAGCCCGAAGTGCAGGTGTAAGAGTGGTGGTATTTGCCGACATGTTTGGCAATCTGTTTGGTTTGCATTTTTTCCACGCTCTTTACGGATACTTGAAATATCTGATAGAAAGTCATAGAAAAGACTAATGACTTCTTTTTTTTTTTTTTAATTAAACCCGATTTATTTTAACTACCGTAATTTAGCCTTCAAACTAGATACCTATGTGCATTGAAATTGCTGTACAACCATAACGTTGAGTGCTGTGACACCTACTGGTCAAGCTGAGCGGAACAAGGGAAAGCCCGTGGGTACCGGCTCTTTCCTCTTCCTAATGATAATTCCAGGTAATGACTTTGGCTCTTGGGGCAAACACAGCAGGGATGGTGTCTCTTGGAACGACTGACACATCTTCTTTCAATAAATCTCTTAGTACTTGGTGCATTAAAAAATTTAGATAATCGCTTTTCTTTTTGCTTTTAACTTCTGTCCTTTCCACTCCTAGTAGCTCTTTAATCTTTGCCCTCTTTGTTTCATCTGTCTTATCTTTATTCAAGTTTCTTTTTTATCACCCCTTAATAGTATTGGGAACTGCAAGGAAATCACTTTGAAGTCTTCTCTGAATTGCCTTCCTTCCCTAGAACAGTTCTTCTGCATTATCTGTGATCATTTTTTTTAGTGCTGGAGACCTATTATCATTCTTATTGCCCTGTTAGGCATTCCACTTTTCCAGGAAGGCCATTCATGCAACTCCTTCCATAAGATCTCATACCTAAGAAGGTTTTGTGAGTATTGAGAAAAATGGAGCTTTTCTGTATATATAGAAATAAAGATGTTAGTAATTCGCAATAAAATACCAGCTTTGCATCTCCATTGAAGAATGAAGAATGGGTAACATTTCATGACTGTAGGAAAATTTTCTGTATGCTTTTTCAGAGGCGTAGTTTTTCTGCACTCAAGCAGTGCTGCAATCTTCTAAAAATGCATTCTCCTGTGTGTGATTCTGGAACGTACCATTAATCCAAAAAGTTACACAGAGGGCTTCTCAGCTTGTTCTTCCTTTGAGAGACTTCCTTTGAAAGACAAGTTATAGTCTAGAAGCTTGAGTAGCTTCCAGTAACTGAAAATTGCATGAGGTGACTTGACCTGATCTGGTAGTCCTCAGTGGCTGAGAGGGAGGAACTCCTGCTGTCTTCTCTTCCCTATTTCTGGCTGCAAACTTCTGGTGCTTATTTTGTGTCCGGCAACTCTGACACCATTCAGACCCCATCTGCAGGCCCATTCAGTTCACTGGCCTGGCAAAAAGAGAGAGGATGGGTCATGGGAATTCCAGTCTGATGAGCACCGTTGGGTATCAGCAAGGGACAAGAGGTGACTGGGAAGCAAGAGTGAGAAAGGAACTGGAGTGGAAAGCAGGATAGTGAGGTCTTGCCCTTTTTGCCAGCAATAAGATGATAGATTCAACTATTGCATGTAATTTTCCCTGCGAAAAAAAGGTTCGTTGTTTCTTGCTGACTTTTTCGCTCCCTGGTCTGCCAGCTCTGTGGAGTCTTGCAGTGAGCTGTGGGACATCCTGCCATTCCTCTGTCCCTTTTGTTTTCTCTGATCCTGGGCAGGTTCTTGGATTATGTTTTCAGTGGCAGGTCTGCCCCCTGTCTAGGGCAGTAGGCAACATGACCAACATGCCTTTCTCTCCTCCCTTGGGGGAGAGTTGGGTATTCTCACTTTTCACTATATATTTACTTTTTTTTTTTTTTTTTTTTTTTTGCAAATGTGGCATTATTTTTGTTTGAAAAGGCCAGGGGAAGAGCTATCAACTGAAGCTTGAAAGACTTGAGAGGGTACTTTTTCTATGGATATTTCTGACCCTTAAGAGACCTTCGTGTCCTGCGCAAATAGGCTTTGCCTTTACAGTATGAAGTTACTCCATACCAACAGACAGAAGACTTTACAAAGATCTTCCCCTAGAACTTAAATGGTTTTAACATACCTCTGGAAGTTATTGAGCTGAGGAGAAAATGGGAAACTGAGCAAGATTTTGCATTCCTTGGGAATTCAGTGAAAAGTTGAGGTTGTATATGCTATTATCACAAAAGATTATGGTACTGAGGATTCACATTGGTGGTCTACAGTAATTAGAAATTGTGCATTGTGTATCAGTCTGTAGTCTAATTAAGAGTGAATTGAGATGAGTAAATAAGCTCAGCATTGGAGAGGAAGGAATAGAATCTCTATGAGACAGCTGAGATGGTCAAAGTGTTGCTCATGATACAGGCTGCTCCTGAGCAGATGAATTGACTTTGCTATGCCAACCAGAATAAGCTTATTTTGGTTTTCAACTTGAAGAGGTCTGGCTCGGAACACAAAATAAGCCACTGTTGGCTATTTACTTGTCTGACGCCATTCCGACTCCAGACTTCATCTTAAAAAGTTGGGTTTGGGCAGCGATGTTACTGCAAGGTGCTGAAAAGTTCCTGCTTACCTGTGCCTTCACTGAGGGCTGAGGGCAGTGCTGTAATGATGATATTTCAGTATTTCAGTTCAGCGAAATGTCCTTAGCAAATTGAGACCCTCAGACTTGCCTATTGCTGCCTGCAAGGAGCAGTCAGCATGTCAAAGGTATCAGTCTGAAACAAAACAGGTTAAGGCAGGGGATGCATGATTCCTGTTGTAGTGACGGGGAATTAATCTCTCCCTGTCTGAAGGGTTGGAAGTTACAAACGAGTTCAGTACCTTGTGGGATTTCCTAAGCCTGTCAGGGTCCAGTTGCCCATAAAAGTCGCTTAACCTTATTAATAATTTTATTATACATCTTTTTAATTTTGGTCTCTTGACATTAAATGACTTGCCCAAGTTCACACAGAAAATCCATGACAGACTTGGGAGCTAAACCCAGATGGCCAGATTCCTAGTCCAGTTCCTTAGGCAATTTCTGGGGTGGCTTCTCTGTAAGGTAGATCCTGAAAAAGAGCCTGTCAGTCAAGCAGCACTTTCAGCAAGCCGTAATACCTCTTAGACTAGAAAACTACAAAATAAACCTGCATTTTGTAGCCATTTTTGCACAGTATTTGTGTGCCTTTTAGTGACACATCACTAAAAACTGTCCTTTGAAATCTTGAATTATAGAAATCTCTGAGTCATTTTAATCACAATCCTATGCTTAGCTAGAGAACCTTATGCAGAGATGACTGACCTTCACTTTATGTATGTCCACAGTGCCTAATTTGTGGTGATGTCATTTATCTGATGGTAAAGTTTCAGAGTGAGGGACTGCAATTTAATTTCACTGTTGTCTTGTGCTGTTGTGGCAGTTTGACTTTAGCCACGAGATGTAGCGGGGCACGGTGTCCGTTAGAGGTTTCTCTATGGGCTGGCTGGAACTGGAGTCTGCTGCCAGGACCGGGTACAGCTCAGACAGCGGGGCAGAACTCTGTCACCCTAAAGGAGCTCCAAGCAACACAGTTCTGCTGTCTCCAGGGCAGCCGTTATATTAAAATACTTTTTATTTATTTTGAATTCTTGCTGTGAGATTGAGAATTAATTACCTAGAGGAGGGGTGTCCAATCTGTGAGCCTCCAAGGATAGTTTGGTTGGTGCCGTACCCAGCTGTGGTACTCTGTTTCCTGAAGGCCCCTCAGGAGCAGAGCAAGGGCTGGCTGGGTTTTCCCATAGTGAGCTTCCATTCGCCATCTTTCTCTGGGGCGTGAAAGTACCTACAGCCTCATCTATGATAACGGGCTCAGATACAGCATACAAGAATGTGCTAATATCCCTCGTACCTTGGTGACTCTTCTCTCAGTTCACTTGTTCACTGAATCACAGACTGATTGGGGGTGGAAGGGACCTCTGGAGCTTATCTTTTCAACCTCCCCATGCTCAAGCAGGGCCACCTTGAGCAGGTTGCTCAGGACCTTTTCATTAATCCTTGGCAACAATGACGGTCAGGAGCCCGCAGCAGGTTCCCAAGTCGTGCCCAAGAAGGGAGCAAATGAGAAGAGCCTGCACAGGAGTCCCTTGCTGTCCGCACCCCATTGCAGCTTCCCACTTTCCTGGGGTGCTGTCAGGACCCCATGTCACATATAACCCTCTCTGCCCTGAGAACGAGCTGTGTGACCCAGGCAGCTGATGAGATGGGGCTGCTCGGCAGGCATGGCTCCTGCTCACAGCGTGAGGAGGTAGCCAGCTTTTCCTTCTCACACTAAGTCTCCTCCATGGCATCGTCTCTGCAGAGCTACAGTGAAGAGTTTGTCAGCATGCCTGCTAAATGTTTGCAATCAGTAAGTGGTAGCTGTTAGGCTTACGTGCACCCCATGTACTCAACGTCACAGACACCAAAAATAGAAACGTGATTTTCTTTCTAACCTTGTGTGTCAGCCTGAACAGTAAGAGATACTGCGCCTCTGCGTTGCGTTCTTCTTTTGCATTACTGTAAAGATATCTGATTGACTACTATTACTTATATCAAAAATCACAATAGGCTGCTCCTGCAATCTTTTATTGTTATGTTGAGCTGCTTTTTTTGTAGTGCAAATAACAATCACTCATACAAATTTTGTGCCTGTTGCAGCATCTTTCTGCTTTCAGATTTTTGTATGATGGCAGTGCCTTGCCTATAAGCAATGAAGTAAGGAAGGACTTTTATAAAGTCTGGGAGGTCGCACATAGCTTTTCAGGTCATATGTTTTCTTGGTAAGAATTAATAGATCTATGAACTGTTAAAAATAAATAAATCATGTCTCTTTCTGGCTTCTGCTCCTGTGCAGAAGGAGCAGGTCTGGAGTAAACTCCGGAGAGCTTGCAGGGACATGCGCTGCCTACTTCCAGCTCTTGTCTAGGGTTTGTATCATCATACTAGATTTTCAAGATTACAGAACAACATGATAGGAGCTACTTTACAGGTCAAGATAAAGTCTGTTAAATATATATCCCTGACTTTGGTTCCTTTCTCTTTCTTTCCTTACTGACACTCTTTGCAATTTTTAATTTACACTGTGGCCAAAACAGAAGTCTGTGTTTTTTTATGTTAGTTACCTTTTAAAAAATCTTCTATCAAGTTCTTAGGAAATACGTACTCTTCCTTATTATGTCCGAAGTATATTATCAGTCTACTGAATTTCTGATGTAATAGTTAAGCAAAGTAAATTGTGCCTGAACACGGTAAGTGCAAATAATTATTTGCCCTAACACATTTAAAGATATACAAACTTGGACCGGGTGAAAACCTGACTTACAATGTTGTAATTCAAACTTGGGAGCAGAGGCAGCTCCAGGGCTACTCTATATTCATTTCTGCCTGCAAGCATTAGCATGCATGGCTTTGGTGCGGTTGTGCTCCAGAACTGTGCATGCAATCATTCAGTTTGTCCTGATAAATGAGAGTGCTTGAGCTTGCAGTTTTACCAGCACATCTTTTGAGAATATATTTGAATGCTGTGGTTTCTAAACCACCTTCATCTGGGGAGAATGCAGTTTTGCAAAGTCAGTGAAATTACTTGGTGAAGATAGAAGTGAGATCTCTGCTTTTCTACCAGTTATATAAAGCAGAAAAATGAACGAGCGTGGTCCGGGATAGTAACTGTGGGATCCACAGTTATATGGCTCTAGCTGGGTTGGTATCTTACAACAAATATTTACCCAACCTCCTCAAGAGCATAGGTGCAAGCATAAAGAGGTTTCTCCTCTCAGAGGTCCATCTAACCGTGTGTCTGGTGTTGGGCAGTGTCCTGTGGTACTGTCTAGGGGACAGCACATGGGCAGGATGGAAGTGTCACAGTACTTTTTGGAATAATCTCCTGGCACCCAGCCAATTAGGGGAAAGGATCAGAAGCAATTTGTTGCTATTTCATAACCCTCTGTGTAGTTTTCTTCTATGACTTTGTCCTGTTACCTTTTGAATCTCCTTAAAGCTAAAATTAAAAAATTCCTAAGGCCCATGTGCGACAAGGAGATCTGAAGGTTAGTAGCCAGCTGCGTGAGAAGAGCTGCCTTTCTTGTTTTGAACCTGCTAATGTCATTTCACACCCCTTAATTCTTTTATCAGAAGAGAGGGTGAGCAACTGTTCCCTGTCCTCTACCGTGGCACTAATGATTTTATAGCTCCCTGTAGACCCCTTCGTGCTTCCCTTCTTCTGCTCCTTCTCTGTCTTCTCTTCCTCTTCCCCACCCCCAAGGCAGATGTGAGACTACTTGTCATTCACAGCTTCATGCCGAATTTGACTAATAAAGCATGATGAGAAAAAATGATGACGTAAAATTGTTTTCACATTTTCCGAGTCAGGTGTTTCATTTCATAATGGTTTAATTTGGAACCACAAAACAATATAACTAGAAGAAAACCCTT
Source organism: Burhinus oedicnemus (assembly GCA_008921705.1). Taxonomy (NCBI): domain Eukaryota; kingdom Metazoa; phylum Chordata; class Aves; order Charadriiformes; family Burhinidae; genus Burhinus; species Burhinus oedicnemus. The sequence goes on along the minus strand of VFFE01007199.1, from coordinate 5,769,099 downwards.
GAGAATAAAGTGAAGCATTTTGCTTGACTCAAAGTAGATCTTTTGAGGGTGTTTTCAGGAGCTTACTTCCATGATAAAACAGCAATTTTTGAGTTTGTACAGTGCAAGGCAGATAACAGGGTTTTTTCCTCTTTTTTTTTGAGAATTGAACATTCTCTCCCGGTCCTTGCTCTGCCTAGCAGCACTCCTGGCCCTCGGACCTGCGCCTGTTCCGCAGTGGGAGCCGGATCAGACTGGCAGTGCTGGCTGGCTCTACCCCAGCTGTGGGACACCATCTTCTAGCCAAAATCCAGGATGCACAGGGTCTGTATGAAAACAGGTTTCACTACGAAGGAGTTGTTCTCCCTTCAGCCTTTATACAGAACTCGGTACAAAAGCTTTTGGTTTTGCTGCTTCTGGTTTGGATTCATACCTTTTCTGACTGATTTAACAGCTAACTAAGGGCTCAGGCTAATCATCAGTTTAACTCTTAAAGTTACAGCCTGACTGCTTATTAGAAAGTTAAAAATAAAGCACAAAGAGCCCCCAGCTTAAATCTTGTCTTTTTTTTTTTTTTTTTAATTTTTAATACTACAGTACTACCCAAAACTACAGACAAATATGGACACAAGGCAATTTAGTCCTCTTTGGTACAAACTGTCAACTTCAGAAACCACAAGTGCGTCATCAGGCCCTTTGCTTAGCTTTAATCTCTTTTTATAGCTAACCTGCAGAATCATCAAAACTTCTCTGTGGCTCTGTGGTATTAATTAACTCTGATAGATGAGTTTTATTGATAAATCTGAAACCCTGTGCAGTTGAATACATCATTTGGCTCCTACCTACTATGGCAGTTGTGTCCATAGAGATTATTTGAACACTTGTGGCCAGATACGTCTGATTTTGGGGTGGCCAGATCTTTGATTGTCTCGTTCGAGATATTTCAGACCTGGTTGTCAGAGAAACCGGGGCATTTCTGCCGCTCCCGCCATGCCTGTCTTGGATCAGAGGTCTAAAATGGACTTGGTCAAAACAGAGATCACTTTGAAAATGTTGTCTGACCTTTCTCTGACTCAGTTCACAACCAGGTGAAATAGGAAAATGATGCCACCTGTTCCACAGCAAAGTAACTGTTCTGATGCTTAATTCTGTTGTAGATAGCAAGAACAAACATAATGAGGGTAGTGATCATTTTTTAGTGACTCTCAACAGACTTCATGCATTTAGAACTTTCTGGAGGACATGGAGGCTGAACATTTGACAAAACGATACAGGGACTGATGATGAGTGATTTGTTAAGCTGCTATTGCTCAGTTTTCTTTGTAATGGAGAAAAGTGTGAGAAACCTGATTGAGAGGAAAAATACTCTAGATATGTGTAGGGGAATGGTTGTGCTCTATAGGTACATCAGTGCACCTCTCAAGCCAACTGGCATCTAGATGATTAGCACAAACCCTGGAAGAAGGAGAAGGAAGACAAGTCACATTTTATCCTTTTACAGTTTCTTCAATGAAGTGGCTTATCAAAAATCTTAAAGTGGCAAGCCAGAGCCCCCCTGTTTAAAAAAAATATGTGCTCAGCAAACTCTAGAGCAGTAACAAAAATGGTGAGGAAAATCTGGAAATAGTGCTAGATGGGGACACAGAAATGGAAATTATATGCTTTTTTATATGTAACTTGTGCATGGGCTGAACTTAACTATTGTTTTTAGTTGCTGGCATCTTGTTCTTGGAAAGATGTAGGAAGACAAACTGAAGGAAGCTCAATAGAAATTCAGTATATGAATTGGGTGGAATGTGGCATATGATTAAATACCTTTAAATATTTTAAAAGATAGTGTCTTTCACTCCAGTATACATTAAAATGCAAATCGTAAACAGGAGTCAAGAAAGAAAAAAAAAAAATCAATCAGCAGAAAACAAGAGCAAAAGCTGTGGCTTTTCTTGGTGTTTTTACTGTGGAGAAGCAGCACAGAGCACCATAATGTTTGCTGTTTTGTTGTAAGTACCACAAAGTAAAACTGAAGAGATTAAGATGAGTCTTTGAAGCGAGGGGAAATTTTACAAACTGACAATATGCGGCAAGATAAATCGGTTAGATGGGCAACAAGCCACAAGCCTGGATAACTCCACATTGTATTTTGTCCCCTTCCAAAAGGAAAAGGAGTTAGATTTCTGTTCTTGTAACCCAAGAGGGGAAAAAAGGTGCAAGTATATGAACGCGCAGGTTCGTGACAGGCTGTTCCTGTGCCTGAGTGTTTAAGGGGTTCAGCTTAGATGCCAGCTGTATTTTGGAGGCTCTGGCCCAGCCGGCTGTCCCCTGGCCTCGCTCACGGGCACTGCTCCGAGAGGCAAAGAGACGGAAGGGGGCTGCCTGCTGTTGCGGTGTAGTGGTTTGGACGTCAGTATGCTCTGAAGCCGAGTGTGGGGTCTCGCAGGGTTGTCTCCATCTTCCGCTCCGCTGCCTGGGGGCGGCAGGGTTTCTGTGTTTGAACCCGAGTGGACGGGGTTGAGCTGGGGGGAAGAGATGTAAATGTGCTGCTGGCCTGAGCCCGGCTCTGCCTCCGGTACTTCTGCAGAGTGGTACCTTGTCCGTCCAAGAGAATGGAAATATTTGCAGAGTAAGGTACCACTTACTAGTCATAAAAGAGCCGAGTCCAGTCTTATATTAATATTTATTTAACACCACAATGTTAAGTGAGTAGCGCTGCGGAGGAGGGAAGCTATTTATTTTTCACGCAGCAGAGGCACTTTGAAAAACAAGGGATGGTAACGCAGAGTTGCTCAGAGGAGTGAGCGGCATGAAAGCTGGACGCCTGTGTAAGAAATTTTGGAAGAGTACTGCTTTCATCTCACTAGGTGGAAATCAAAAACAAATAATCTGTGTGTCAGCGGGATAGCAGAGAATAATTTTGGAGCCTGCTGTTGTTTTCAGATTTATGCTTTTATTAATTTACTTCTTGACTTTAAACCCAAAATATAGCTCGTACAACTGTAGGCCTAATAATGCTTTACAGTAGTGCCTGGGATCTTTAAAAGAGTGAAAAGACAGAGGCATATTGTAATCTCCTTTTGGATTACGCTGCCCAACTGACCTTCAGTCATTGTTTTCCTAACTCTCAATAGCAGGATGAGGTGTCTGGGTGGGATGTGCGAGCAGGTATGTCAGAGCAGAGACCTTGCTTTATATTTCAGAAGAATTTCTTGTAGTCCTTCTTCCCTTCTGGAACATTTGGATTTCTTTTCTTTTAAAATATTGGAACTGGTTTTCCGGTTAAAAAGTATTTTCACTATTGCCTTGAAACCTGCATAACCGGTATCTTTTTCATGACGTAGTTGAGACTGTGTGGCTGGTTTTGCCCGTGAAGCAAATGTATGGAATCAGATCTGTTTGGTGTAGCTGAGCAAGGCTGACAAACTTCCCGAAAACTACCTTTTAACCAAACCCTTTCTACTTTTGTCCTCATGAAGTGGTTTGCAGAGAATCTACTGGCTATAGGGATAGCAGAGAGGGTGGGCTGTTGCTTGCAGTAATTCAGAGCGTTCAGTAAAAGCAATGGGATCAGACTAAGCAAGCAACATTTGATGCGCACACTAAATTTTGAAATGCTGCTGCCTTGGAAAAGTCATCTTTCATGTGGTTGTGATTCAGTGCAGAGATGAGTTCCAGGGAGAAATGAGAAATAGAAACGCACATATTGGCTGGTAATTGTGTGAATAGCAATGAGCGGGTAGTTCAAAGCCAGCAGATTTCGACTATTGGGTTTCTTCCAGTTTGCTTTTTCACAAATAGCAATAGCGGCAAGGGACAGGAAATTTTCCTGGTTACTTTGTGGGGTCTGAATTATTTCCTAGATGGATTGATGTTAGTCTGCAACATGCTAGATGATAAGATTTTCTGTGTGCCATATTTCAGCACAGGTTCAACAACAAAAAAATTTCTCTTGTTTTATTACTTTATGCAAATTATTTCCTGTAGCAAGAAGAATTTCAAGCATTATCTAGGTCATTACTGGTAGAATTAATTAGTTCCTTAAAAAGTACCACAAAAGAAATGTAAATCACAGTGCCCATCTATTCTGGGCAGATCACTGAAGTATATATTGTTAAAAAACCCCTCAAACCCAACAAACAAAAACCTGTTCTTGGCTTAGAAATGGAATAGATGGTTGGGCAGTTCTTTCCCTTTTCTATTTTTAACAACGTGATGGCAGCCAGTGCAACTCATTTTGTATATATGAAGACTGGAGTTGGAATATCACAGCTCTATACCATTCAGAATTGTACTTGCAGAGAATTACTATTATACCGAAGATGTGGACTTCAGTTTGCAGGGCATGGTGATGAAATATGTGAGATGGTCAATGTAGATAAAATATTTGTTTCCTTGCTGCTGTTAAGCATTTTCTTATCCATGGTGAATACATCTACCTGTGTTTAGAATTTGCTTTTGACACAAAAGTATGGTCAATAGTGATCATGCTTAGCAGCCATTTGACTCTGCTTACTGCATGTATAGGAGCTATGTGCGCTTTTGGCAGTTCATCCATGGTGGGAGCAATGGAAAACTATATGCTTCCCCGGGATCACGCTACCTGTGTGCTTCATACTGGCAGGACCCGAGTCGACCACCTCTCCTTGCAGTGGATCTGCACTCCTCGATGGAGAGACGAGGTGGCTCAGCCACCATAGCAGTGACCTTCGTTTATGATTCCACATCATTTTGTTAGGGCAACATTATGCAGAACTTAAGTGTACGGACATTGTACCTCCTTCAACACAAACCTTTCATTTATTACTTATTTTTTAAAATTGGAAACATATTTTACTTTAAGGCAAGAATTCATTAAACTGAAAGCTTGATCAGCACTTTGAGAATCTGTGAGATGATGAACAGTGTGATATTAAGTGGTGGTCTCTTCTGGGAAGTTAGTACTTTATCAGCAAATGTCAGAAATCAGACTTGGTCTGAGCTGCGAGAGTAGTTGCAGCTATAGCCTAGCATTTTCTTCATAGATTCAATGCCGCAAATGACCGAAAAGGTTACTTATCTCCTTGGAAGTTTTCAAAGGAAAAGAAATATTTCTAGCCAAAAACATCCTTATGAGAATTATCTTTCAACAGAAAACAAACAAACAAACAGAAATGCTGAAAAAAGAAAGAATTTGGAAGGACATAAAAAAAAAAGTGTCCTTTCCCCAGTTTCAATTGGTTTTCAGTCAGTAAAATCGGGGAGCTAGCCAGTTTGGAAAAGTAACTCTTAAAAATAAATCTTAATACTAAAATTAGGACTTAGAAGTTCATGACAGTGCTACATATATTAGTTATTCTCCCTTTTGTCCTAAAAAGCCAGCAACCCAGACTATTTCTGTAAATCTTATGAGGAGCAGGGCAGAAATTTTAAAGGAAATTACTAAAGGGGAACATCTTCTGAAACTATAAAAAATCATTTGAAGTTACAGAGGTTTTTTCCCTAAACATACCCATTATTATGGCCTCTAAATGAAAAATTTTATTTCCTTACTTCCCCAAATTAATTCTGGGCTAATTAAATTTTTTAACAATATTTTTGAACATATCTGACATTTAATTTGTCCAGTTCTGAAAAGTATATGGCCTGTAACATGATACAAAATTCAAATGATCGTAAAATGTTCGTGATGGGCAAATTTATTTCCCATGTTTCTCTTGGTTGCCTCTGAGTTGTGCCAGTGAGTATCAGAAACAAAAGCATCAGATTAGATTTCTGCGTGTATTACTTTGTGCTGGGAAGCTAAGCGTGCTGCAGAGAGGTGTCAACTTCTTTGTGGTGGTTTTTATAAGTCTTTGATAGAGAAACATATTCTTTGGTATAGAGGAATAAGTTTAATAGCAGAGTTCAACCTCACCTCTTTGAGAATGCAAAAATACTTGTCTGAAATAAATCTGGAAACTGATGCAGAGGACAAGGGGCTCAAATGTAAATGTTTTGGTACAACCTGATGATGCCATTTTGCAGCACTTTTCTCCCAGCATGAGCCGTTTGAAGTCTCCTGAACTTATCTATAAAAAGGCAAACTCTGCTTATTTTCCCTCCAGTTTTGAGTGTTTGGCTTACAGTTTTTCTTTCTCTGACCCCCCCCCCAAAAAATACCTCATGTTGCTAGAATGTGAACATCCCTTTTGCTGTGGGGTTACCAATGTACGTACCCCAGTGTTTGGAAATCAACATTTCCAGACAGAATAAAGCACACAGTTGTTTCATAGTTATGCATGCATTGTAATTAAATTGCATATTTATTGCTGTTCTTACCAATTTTTCTAACAACTTGCTTACAAATTTTTGGCCAATTTATATGTTCTGTGATTTCCCATCAGAACATTCCAATGAAGAACAAAAAGATTCATACAGAAAAAGAAAGCAGAATTATTAAAACATAAAGAATGAAATAAAAACAGTCTGATAAGAAGTTGTGCTTTTTTTCTCATTTCTTTCAAGATAACTGGTCACCGCAGGGTGACTTCAACCTTTTTTTTTTTTTTT
>VFFE01007199.1:5745927-5762578 GCA_008921705.1 Burhinus oedicnemus | reverse complement strand
AAAAAAAAAAAAAAAAAAAAAAAAGAGCACTACCTGGAGAAACTGGAGAATTCCCAACAATTTCCAAGTAATAGGAAACAGGGTACTGCTTCTTAACAGATATGGAGCAACTTCACTGCCGGCTGGGAGCCTGCCCTTGCTGCCAAAATTGGCTTTCTGAAAACATTTTCCTGGCCACAATGGATGTTTCACAGGCTGATTCAAGGTCAATATGGCATCCATCAGTAGTCTTTGTTTTTCATGTGCTGGTCTTTTAAGACATACTGTTCTTCCAACCCTTTTAGAGTTGGTGGCCAAACAGTTTTCTGCCAATATGTTTTCTTTAATTTGAAAGCAGAGAATGGCATAGCATTGCTTTTGATATAAAATATTATAGTGGTGAACTCCAAGAGGAAATAAAATGGGACTTCAGGACCATTACTTACTAAAAAAAGAGTAAGGCTTATGCCAAATAAATCTACATTGATCATGGATAAATTTAGATGGAATTCAAAATAAGGTTTCAAATTATTGAAAGGATGAGATACTGAAACTGGATTTTAAAGAGGAAAGAAAGTCAAATTAGGTCCAAGACAGAACTTGTTAAGCTGATGGAGAGGATGCAGTCGTCTGTGGCACTACAGGATTGGACTTGGAGGAGCTGTCATTGCCCTCCAAGCCCATGTTTCTCTGTCCTGCTGGCAAGAATTGTTTTATTGCTCTGTTTATTCCATGGTATTGGAGGAATCGCATGGGCCCTTAAGACCGTGCCTGTGTGAGGGTGTTTATGCTTGAGGTGCAAAGTCTGAAAGCCGCTGAGCCAGTTCCGTGTCTCACAGTATTTCCGAGCCAGAGGTGCTGGCAGAGACAAAAGGCACCAAAAAGTATGTTTGGCATTTCCCTTCTTCACACCTCCTTCCTTTGCCCTCTCAAATCTTGCTGTTATTACACAGACATGTACAAATATTCACAAAGGGTTATGGAAGAGCCTTTGGCTTGAGGGTCTATAAGCCCTCCGCTCTCCGTGCTTATTCCAGCATGGCTTCTTTCTGTGCACCTCTAGTTGCTTGGGTTTTTTCAGTCTTGAGACATGAAGTCAAGTTACTTTTGCAGCAAATGTCCTTCCTGTGTTTTTGCATCCATCACCCCTGAATCGTTCCACAAATGCATCTACTAACTGCCTTATTCTGCTCTTAGTTTTAATTACTTCCTCAGACAAGCAATTTGAGCTGAAGCAGCTGCACCTTTTTCTGCGTGATTATGCGATAGTGGGGTGTCTGCAAGTGACTGAAATCACCCCCCCTGTGCCAAATCCACCTCTTGCCAGTGGAACTGTCTGGCCTGGGCAATGAAAATAGGTTGAAAAGGTAATGCTGATTCGTATCTACCTCTAGTGTGGTTCCTTGCCACAAGAAGATTAAGCTAAGAGATTTTTGTTAGTTTTCTTTTAATTTAAGACAAAAGAGGCAAAATCTTTCTCTTACAGAGTAGAGAGATAAATTAATATGTTTTTAGTCCGTGCCATTTTGCTGTCAGATGGCGTATTCTGTAGCCTGGGGTAGATTCTCAGTTGATTGTAACTTAATACATTATCTAAAGCAGCATTTTAAAATGCAAAAATAAGATATGTTGTATTTAAATGGTGGTACTAATGGATTTCAAACTGTAAAAATAACAGCTTAGAATTAGCTTTGCTGATAAGGTTGCAGTATTGCAATACGGGAAGTTTTTCTAACTCCTCTTGAGAGAAAAGAGTCAGTCCCGTGACAGAGTTGTGTTGATAGCTGATTTTAAACATGCCTTTATTGCAGTGGGATTCCAGCATGTCTCAGAGAAAACAACTACCTCAGCTCAGATTTTAGGAAAGCTGGCATTTAAAAAGCTAAATGATTCTCTGTCGCTTACCCATGACCGGAAAAGTCAATGTGAAAGGAATCTCTGATTTATACTGTGCCTGCCACAACAGTAACAGTGTCTTCATCTTGGTGATTTTGCCCTGCTAAAAAGCAATCTTAGCACAACATTCATTAAAAATGGCAGGTTTTGTGTGCTAACTTTGAATGTATGCTGTAATGTTTTGGCGACGCAAAAGTATTCCTGACAAAGAAATGATAAAAAGAAGTTCTGTGATTTAACTCTCAATTGATTGCAAAATGAATTGATTTTTATTTAGCGTATTTAAAGCATGACCCAGTAAAGAAAAGTCATGTTGCTCCTAATCCATTTTTAACAGTGGTCTTGTTAGTGCTCCCCAAAGCGTCGCTAGCATGTTATAGATAGAAAAGCACAGAAGTGTATCTATATGAACTGTTCACGATGGGGAACACCTCTCCCTATTCCCTCCTGCATCTCTGTCCCCAAATCAGCTCTTCATTTCCGTTCAGCTTACTGAACCTGTGCTCTGCCTTGGAAGCAAACCACTGCAGTGGCTTTTTCGTCCTGGGAATGGACAGGCATTTAATGCGACAAAGAGCTGATGTTTACAATAGCATTCACGACCAAGAAAAGGTGATCGTGGGCAATTAAATATCAGAGGGAAACTGAAATATTCCTTAATCACAATGTCATCTCTCCTTCCGTTGTTCCCTATGGTGGCTGCTGTCCAGGAGCCTCAGCTGAGGACCACGCACCAGCAGCCCCAAACGGGAGAGCATGAAAGATGAACAGAACTGGGGAGAGACCATGAGTTTCTCCGAGGGATTTTGGAAGATCGGTCCTGCTTTCTGTTTGAACAGTTCCTTTTCCTCTGAGGGAAAAGTGTGGTCCTGATAAAATTGGGCCCTGGAAGCGCGTGGTGGTTTCAGGGAATTGCCCGTGCAGAAAGGCCCGTGGCTGACATGAAGGGAGGGGATGGGGAGAGGAGCAGCAGCTTTCTGAACTCTCAGTAGAGAATATAAAGGTGCAGGGAGCGCCTATGCTTAGCTAACCATAGGGGGAACCTCCTCCACATTTACGTGTGCATTTTGCATAGGATAATGACACTACGGTACTCTTCACTTGTGGCTGAGGGTGCCTTTATTTTTAAATCGCACAGGGTTACTTTTGCCTTCTGTTGCAACGCGACGTTCTGGCCTACCCCCGTTAAACCTCCCTGAAAAAGTCTCAAGGGTCCAGCCCAGACTGATGATAATACAGGTCTCAGTGTTGAGCTGTTGCAAGAGGGTAAGGCCCAATATTTGCAGGGTGTGTTTAGCCAAAATGGACTTTTAGAACAGTAAAGGTACCTTTAGAGAATTATTTGGGAAATCTATTTTTAGGTTTTTATTGACTCTCTGTGTAGTCATTAGGAAAGGTCCAGCTTTGTCCTCTGACAGCATCATAAGTGTGATGTAATTCCAGTAGGATAAAAAAAGCAGGGGAGAATGCTTGGTTTGTGTCACATAACCAGAGAGGATCAGTGCAGGTGATGGTGTGGGCAGTATGTAAGTATAAGTTTAGAATGGCTCTAATGGACAGGAGGATGAGTAGGGAATTTTATACAGAAGAAGAGCAGAAGTCATGATATTGGCTTAAAGAATGAAGTGTATAATCCCAGAAATCCTAAAGAGTAAGATCTTTCTAGCTCCATATTGGACAGACAAGCAGATAAGGTAAATCCTTAAATCTACAACAACTGAAATATTTCTATTACTCCATTCCAGGTGTCCCATTCAGGATCAAAGTAATAATTTAAAAACTGTAGTGCAAATAGGTATAAAGAATAAAATTCCAGTCCAAATGAACTATCAGTCTAAGCAACTTTAAATATTGAGAACTCCAATAAATTCAGTGAACGATAGAAAATGACACCCTCATCAACAGTTCATTTGCTAGAAGTGTGCATTAGTTCAGCTAATCAAAAATGTTTTCTATTGCTGTGTAGGACTGTCAGCAGTCAAGCAAAATAAATGGCTCGATCCTGGATGCACTGGAAATAAATATGTTTGGATCTTAGTGCAGTTGTATCAGCTGTTTGAATAATATGAATGATAAAAGGATAAATTTGATGGTGCTGACTTCAATAAAGAATAACATTAAGGTAGCTGCAGGCACACAGCTTTTAAGATGTTGCAGTATAAAAATTTGCCTTTATGCCTTTATAGTATATGCCTGCAGGAAAACTAGTTAAAAAGCAAATAAACATTATAAAAGAACTAAGAGAAAAGCTTTTTCTCATAGTAATTGAGGGAAATCTGTTATGAACTGTTGAATCTGCAATGTAATTTAAATGTATTTCTTTCTCAAATTAGAGTCTAGGAGTTGCTGGCAAATTATCCTTGTTGAAGATTGTGATGCTGCTGGTGGTCTGTGCTTTCACATTTATACATCAAAAGTTTTATTTCTAGAAGAGAGGTAGTCGCAGGGAGATCTGTAATTTCTTTAAAACTTGCTTGGAGAAGGAAGGATACTGTCTGCTGACTTGGCGTAGGTGAGATCAAATCTTCTCCTTATAGCTGCCCTTCCACCCTCTAGTAGTTCAGAACTGACTGATCTGGGGACTAGGCAGTAGGCACAAGGTCAGCAACAAGATTAGTCACGGGATCGGCAACAGCTTTTGCCTTTTTTGGTGTGTGATCAGCACCCCTGACCAGCCCCGCTCCTCTTTGGACGTCTGTTCCATCAGGAAACAGGACTCAGGGCAGAATGATGCCATTTGTTGCAACATTTTGATGAAACCCAAACAGGACTTACAGGTTACACAAAGTTTTCCCCTTCAGCATCACTCCTCAGAAATCACAGCCTCCTCTTTTAAAGGACTAACAGAACATTACCAACAGCCCCTCTTTCAAGTGAAGCACACATCACAAAACCAGAACCATTAGTTGTTTGTCATCTTAAACATAGAGACACTTGATGGTTTTAATGGATGTAGTTTGTTTACACACAGCTTGAGCAGACAGAAATATTACATGCCATTCTTCCAAGTCAGATTTAAGATGTGTGCCCTCCCACATTGGGAGGGCAGTAAGGGAAAAAGCACTGCCGTCGCATGAATTATACCATAGATCATAAAACACATAAAGAGTGAGTGCTGCTTTACTAGTCTTTCACTCATAGCGTAGGTAGAGAACAAGCTGTTGAGTAGAGGGTCGTAATGCCAGATTTCTATGTGTTGTTAAAAGGGAATTGTCTAGTCAAACTGGGCAATTATCTCTTTCAAAGACATCTTTGTAAACGGAAATCAATATGGTTGTTAATGATAATAGGTTTCCAACGGTAGTATGAATATACCTGGTAATTTCTAGGCAATTGAGTGATAAAAACAAGTTCTATTATACTTGATTGCATTTATTTTTTTTTGTCCTCTTCATAAAAGTGGCTCTGGGAAATTCTTGTGAATCTTGGATTAGCCAGCCAGTCTGGTTTCAACCCTCAGGTTAAGACCAAGGTAGAAAACTGCTGCTAGTTCATTGTGTATATAATGTCATACTTCTGCCTTTTTCTTTTTGAATATTGGCAAAATCTATAATTCAGGCTCTGCAGATGTGTATCACTAATATCTGGAACTTTGCACCAAGTTTAGTTTGTCACCAGGAGCAAAACAAAACTTCTGTGGGAGATCATCAAAGCAAATGGTGGAAAATAGCTGTTTCCAATTAAATGCTGTGACAGTACTGCGAGGTTCCTACAAGCCTGAATTTTACTTCAAAGAACAAAGGGACTGAACAAAATCAACCAAGATCTTTAATTTCAATTTCTAAGTATATACATTGATACACATTTATTTATTTCTAAAATTCCTGCAATAAATGCTGTAACGAAATATTTACGTGCTCCTTTTTGATACCCAGATTAGTCTCAACATTGTTTACAAAATACTGGCAGTAAAGGTGTCTCTCTAAAATGGATTTTGACACTGTTGTCTTCCATTCATCGGAGCATAGCACCAGTAAATTGGTATGAATTTTTACAGACAATGGCATTTAAAATAATCCTTGACTCAGCCAACAGTTATGATTTATTGTCAGTCGGTTGGAGGTGCCAAAGCACCAGAAGCAAAGAATTGCTTTGGAAAAGGTTTGCTTTGGTGATGTGCCTGCTTTTTGCCTCTGTGGATGATGTCGACTCCAGTAAATTCCAGGAAAGAATTTGCAGGAGAGTGATGAGGCCCAGGTAGAAAAATACCCATCAGTGAGATGGGGTTTCATTTGCATCACTGCAAACTGGTAAACAGATCATTGGCAATGCTGTTGCTTACCAGCAGTGTCCTACATTTCTGTAGGCTGTTCACTCTGCCTCTTGCCCTGTACATCCTTGTTCTTTCTGACCACCTGTGTAGGGGGAGAGGGTGAACTTTCTTTAACTTGGTGTGTCTTGTAGCACTGAGATACTGTTTTCTCACGGTGAGGAAAAAATTATGAAAGCAAGGCTATATTTTTCCTGTTCTTCCACAAAAGATATCAACGTTTTTCCCTATGGCCCTGTGCTCATACTGAATGTTCACACTGCAGTTCACACGCTGCTACAGGCAGCCTCACCACTGAATCAGCTGATTGTGATATTCAGAGCACTAAGGAAAAAGACCCAGCAAATGGAGTTTTCGCCGTAACAGTCTTGTATGATTATTGCTGTAGACATCTTGCAGTGATTTAATCTGTTTACTAGAGACAAAAATGTGTAGCCATTGCAAGCTGTCTATAATAATTAGTTCATGATAACAAAGTTATGTCTGGATGATTGCAATGCAGACTCCTGAGTGCATTTTTATGGAAAAATATTAACCATGCTGAGTTAGACGAAACTGAACTAATCCTGTTGTTATCTATTCTATTGATATTTTATAAGCAAGAGCTGTCAGCTTGACCAATGCAATAGAAGGGATGTATATACAGTTATTTATGAAATTATTTGAATGAAATCTCAGTGGCAGGTAATGACCTTGTGCTGAGGTGTGTGTCAGTGGGTGTTTGCTCTAGACCTTTCAGACAGAGGTACCCCAATTTCTCCAGCCAGGCTACTTCTTGTCTTCCTGGAGGTCTGCACTAAAGGTGGCTAAAGGGATAGCCACACTTTCTCATGCAAATAGATCTTGCCTATCATGGAAGGTTAGCTACTGTGGCATTTTTCCACTAACACCCTTTTTCCTGACATTTTGCCCTTCTGATGCAAGCTCACTGTGAGCAGCTCTGCCATCCTAGTGCAATGGTTCTGAAAATACCTCCTGTGAGAAGCAGAAACTGGTTTTCATCAGAATTTTCAATTCATTTTTTGAAGGGAAATAAATTGATCCCCAGTTATTAAGACCATCTCTGTAGCATATATTTGAGAAGCCAGCACATGGGGAAGGATACTGATGGTATGAAAACAGTGACTAAAGCCTTTTCATACTCTAAAACCCTGCCACTGAGCTGAGAGAAATAGCTTCTGCTCCTTGCATGTCTTATGGGAAGACTGGAAAGTGTCTTACCAGTGTCTGCAGAATGGTTTCCTAGAAACCAGGGACATGTTTCAGGTTTTTTGAGGGGACACACCAAAGGAAGTGTGTTGCCTAGTGGTTAGGTGCTGCGTGCTTACACAGGTGGCTTGCTCATTTTCGAGTGAGACTCGCCTCTAATTTTCTACAGACAGGGCTGCTGTTTGGCAGTGTCTAATTCAAACATTGATATTGCCTTCATCGGAAATGGAGTGAGGCTTTCCTGCTTTCTGAAGAGGTAGGAGGAGATGTTCAGCCAGCAGCTGACATGACGAGCTGCACAGACGTTTTAATGCTGTTTGGGACAGTGACGGTATCTGAAGCCACAGTTTCCTAACTCTGTTCACTGAGCATTTTCTCTGAAAAGGTGCCATGTGGAGAAAAGTGCAGGTATGTCATAGACTTATCCTTGCAGACGTACAAGTCCCACAAGAAGGACACAGCAAATACAGCAACACTTGGCCCAGGGCTTTACAAATCAGATTGAGCTGAGCTTCTGCTTGCTCTTCCCTGCTGTCCCTTTGAGATTTTCCTAAATGGTTCCCCAATCCAGTAGCAGTTTCTGTTGTAGCAGTGGTAGCCAACTGCTCGGTGACTTCTCACTGAGAAGGGTCCCTGGGCTATTTAGGGCTTTGTCTGACAACCCTGTGGGCGGGTGTTCCCTAACTCAGGAGAGCAGTACACCTTCCAGGAGAGGAGTTGACTCTGGAGTTCCAAGAAGGCTGCTGTGGGACTGGAAGGAGAAATACAGGATGAGGACCCATCTCTTCCAGCAGTGGCTCACAGGAGAGGCGGGTGGTACAGGGCAGATGGAGGTGGAAGGAGCAGGGAGAGCTCGGGGGGCTGCAGAGCTCCCAACCTAATGCTGAAGATGCTCAGCTTCAGTCTGCGCTCCTACTTTTGCTGCAGCTCTGCTCCTCTTGGAGCTGGTGCCAGGGGAAGGGATTTGCATGTCTGACATCTTTCAGCCGGTTTTAAAGCAAAGCCAGAAATAACTTGGGGTGGGGGAAGCTTAAAAAAAGCTTCATTTGCCCTTCTCTAAAACTGCCCCTTTTTGACTGATTATTTTTCTTTAATAATTCCTTTAAAGTGTAAGTGCAAGTGGATCATTAGGCACTTGTTGCTTACATGTGGTTTAGCTGCATGGCACTTTTAGTTTTAATAGAGAAAACAGAGATCAGACACCGCCTTTGGGAGCATGTACCTCCAAGCCAGCTGCGTGCCCTGGGAGTGCCACGTAAGAGCATTCCCTGTTTTCTTATAAATGAGGGTTTTAAGACCAAGATAGATTTAAGCAAAATGTTAAATAGTGGTTGCAATGACTACTTCCATCTATTTATTCCATTATTATTTAGAAAATACATTAATAATACTCTTCCTTATAATAAAGAGGCAGTGGATTCCCAATAATGTAATGTTTCAGCAAAGTTCAACTGACCTGGTATCTTCTGTTTCGCAAGTCACTACAGAAGTACTAACTGGGTAGCCTGGCCATACATTTTAGGGCAAGGGAAGTCTCTCTCCAGTGTCTTGCCATGTGCCTGTGTGCCTGTTATGAGCTAGGTTTGAAAAAACAACGTGATTCCCAAATGTTCAAATGGACTGTCCGCTCAGCTAAGCAGTTAACTGCTCTAGATTTTACATTCACTGGTGTCATTGCTCATTCCTTGGTGGCAGCTGCAGCTGATTAGAGGTGACAGAGGATTTACCTTTGTCTTCTGAAGTACTTTAAAATGTCAGAAAATTAGATTTCCTTTGAAATCGAAGCAGCAAATGTGCCCATTACATCCTTCCATTGCTATGTGTTTTGCACAAAGTAGGCTTTTCTATTTTATGTATTGCTATGATAATTTACCTCTGTATAACTCTGTCTTTGTACAGTAAGAGATATCCATAGCTGTGGCCAGTTACTTGTTATTTAATGTTGCAATTGCAGTTCTGCCCCTCCTGTGGGTCACACTTGTCCGTGCTGACCTGAAGCCACAGTTGTCTTTGGAGGACGATGACAAGAAGCTGCAATGGAAGTCCTCAAGGCAAATGTTGTCCCATGCTGTGGGATTTCGGAGAACGTACTGTTTGCTCTGGCACCATTTCCGTAGTGTGTGGAAGGCGCAATGTCTTGGCAGCTGGGTCACTGGATAAGTGACATGTTTAGCTGTCTAAGGCAAAACCAGTTGCCATGTGGGCTTTTGTGAATACGTGAAGCTTTCCTGTTCCCCGCATCATGTATTAAGGGTACATAAGCATGACGCTTTTGATACAGGATGGATTTACAGGTTGAGTCCCTTTATGCTCCTCTCCTGTGTCCCTGGAAGGAGACTTGGCTGGGGCTGCAAGGGTGGGCATTCGGTACAGGGGACCGCGAGGAGAAAGCCTCCTGGAAAGCCTCACGCCTGCACGCAGTTTGTGAACCAGTCTGTGGCCGTTGTCACTGCTGCCACCCACTGAACTCTTCTCAGCGGTCAGCCCTTTTTAGCTGCTTGCTGGGCATTGCAATCACCTTTTCTTTGGCCAGTCTCTGGTGTGTGGCAGCAGCCAAGGAGACAGGGCAGGCTGTTGGCACCATGCTTTGTGCTCAGCATCCCTTGCTGTGCCTTCCCTGGGCAGTCGTGCTCTCTCCGGCTCTGCCGTGGTACCTTGGTGGGGCTCCTTTGGTGTCACTCATTTGACCCACGTACCCATCCCCACGCCATGACTCACGCCACACAAGACTCCTGTGGATTGAATTACCTAATAGTCTCTATAACGAATGGTGCAAAGCTGAGGTACTACAGGGCTCTTGAATCACTTCAGGTATTTTGCTTGCTGGAGTGTGTGTGTGTGTAACATATGCGAGGATTCAAGGCTTATTTCTGATCCTACTAAAGTAACATAAGGCCTAATCCTGTTCCTACCGTGGCAGATTTATCAGAGCATGACTGTTAATGCTCTAAAGCTGACTGAGAGACAGCTACGTGCTGCGGACAGACAGCAGTCGAGAGTTCGCTCCTACAGCTACCGCGGGAGCAGGAAAATAACGATGAGTAATAAGAGTGAGCGGGGAATTTACAGCAATTTAACAGCAAGCAAAATGAATATAAATTGATAATGTGCTCCCTGCATTAATATTAATTATTTCTCTCACCAAAATAAAATGAAAAAAACATTGTAAGCACTCATTTTAGAATTTTAAGACTATATTATTAAGGCACTTACATAATGCATTTGGGACCTGTTTTCCTGTTCTGTATCAGAAATCAGAATTTTGGCACGAGATAAACAAGTGAAAAGGAAGAATAATATTCCGAAAATGAAAGTCATGATAATTTCTCCTTGTATTCTTTTTTTCTTTTCCCCTTCCCATTTGAGATGCTGCTCTGCCGCTATATGTTCTACAGTTCTTATTCTCTGAGAATGTGATTGATTGCAGTAGGTCTCTCGCTAGAATTCAGTCCTGTAGGAGTGATTTAACTTGGGGAGTATGGGCTTCGGTCACAGTTCATAATCTTTCTGTAAATTGCAGTATATAGCTGTGCTGCTCCTCACAGCACCTTACAAAGGATTTGCCATCCAAAAAAATTATCACTTCCCCACTTTGTTCCAAGAAGACTGTACTTTGCGGCCCCCAGGAGAAGCGCTGCATGTTACGTGTCCTGACTGGTGTGGTGTTGCCCCCATGCTGGGTGCTGGTTCATCAGGGTAGGAGCTGAGGGCTGGCTCCCTTGTGTTTTGCCCCTGGTCAAATAGGCAGGTAGGTAGCTTACTTCTCCACACACATGCTCAAAGATGTGAGGAAGCAAGTCAAGGCTCTCTCTGCATGGTAGCCATATAATACTATGCCTCCCTTTAAGCCAAGGATTTTTCTTTTTACATGCCTGTGTAGCACGTAGCATGCTTTGGGCTGATGATTAAACAATCAGCGACGATAGTGACATATTCCAATAATAATACTGCAGATCCATCTCTGTCAGCTGTCAGAGATGGATGGTGGTTCCCCCCCATCTCCCTCTTTGCTACTGATAAGTGTTCTTAAGTGCTGGGCCGCATCTTAGGTGCATCGTAACCCGCTGCCTGCCACCCAAGTGGATGATGTGGCTGTAGTTTGGGGTGTAGGTACAGACACAGGCAGGGACAGTCATCTGCCAGTGCTGAGCTGTCATTCTCTGCAGTTGTTCCCGGTCTCTTCCAAGGAAAAGATAGTTGCCCCCGTAGAAAAAATCCCGACGGATCAATTTGGCCTGCAGAATTGCCAGCTGGACCATACAGATCTAGGCTAAGGTCTTCTAAGCATGCTGAAATAATTTTCAATTTTCCATTGCAGAGGAGGAAAAAAAGCTGGAAAATCAATATAATTTGTGTTTTCCATAGGAGACAATGGACAGATTGTATGCTTTAAGGTCAAACAGATGTTTCTTCTTGAAGTGTTTTTTTAAATCCATAAAAACAGTGGGAAAATATATAAAGAGGAAAAATGGTTCAAACAGATTAAGGGTATAGGTTTGCTTTATTGCAAGTATTTTAAAATGTCATTTGAAAAAAGAACATTTAGCTTTGATTTAGCTAATAAAGTCCAGTCATTTTCAAAGCCATCTCTTTCCTTCTTCTTTTTATACAGAAGCAGGGTGAACTTTCTAAGTCACAAGTAAGGAAAGGAAGAAAGATGATGATTTAATTCTTGATAATAATTGTTAGAAGATGAGATTCTAAAGTGGCTGGCATTTTGGTATTTAATATCAGGTCTACTTCAACAACTTGAAAAACTATATGCTGAAATACTTGGAATAGTTGTGAAACCAAAAATTCTGATAGTACTCTTTAAAATCTCTCTACTGATAGCAATAGAGAAAGCAAGCTATGTGTTATGTGAAAAAGGCAATGTATGGATAGCAGTATCAGAAAGTATTCACTGATTTTTGGCACATTTAAGTTTGCAGGTGCAGCAATGTGTGGGATTAGACCATGGAGGTATGGAGTCAGTGTTATCCTGATTTCTGATAAATATCTGTGTTCGCACTGGCATGGTAGAAAGCATATCTTTCTTTCCTGAGCATTTAGACCAAAGCTCGTTGTGGAAAACATTAGCTATTATTTTGTGCTTGCACAAAGTCTAGTGTGAAAGAGCCCCCATGCAAATCAATCGTTTCTTTCTAGCTTCTGAGCCCAGACTAGCCTGTGCACTCAGCCTTTGTGTCAGGAGTGGGGGTAGATAAACTTCTTTGCAATATATTTTCACTGGGAACTTGTGCAGACAATCCCAGGGACCTGCCATGATGTAGGCTAAGGGAATAATGCAGCCTGCATCAGGGTTGGGGTAAAGGCAGCACAGTTTAATATACTCTGATCTGTAAGGTTTATGAAGACTTTATTCAAAGAGCACTCTTGTGTGCCCTCTGCATTTTCAACGTCAGATAAGAAGCTTTAAAACCCTGAATTATTTATAGATTGGTAATACAGTATATCTGACCTTTTTATAGGGTAGCATCATGCAGAAGGGAATGAAGTATTTTAGCACAAGGGTCATGCACACAAGGCACAATCTTGTTGTTTCAATTGTGATGTCCCCTAGCTTTGCTCTCTCCTAGCCATTTTTTTGCAATGGCATTTCTTGTGTCTTATGTGTGAACTGGGGGCAAATCATGCAAAAACATCTCTTAAATTTTGAAGGGGAGCTTTCCGTTTCAGCTGTGATTGATCAAATGCAGCGTTCTAAAACCAGTTTAAAAGTTGTAGCCATTCTGCTCATCTCATAAGGATGAGCAATAAGGCCTGTATTTCCCAGTTTATTGAGCCTGAGCAATATCGTTTACCTGCTGTAATGCAAAAGCACCGAATCGAAGAAAATTGGTATTGTACTCCCATGAGTCACCAGAACAGTAGTGGAATAAGATTTTATCTATGGCATAGGAAATCCAGTGTCTATCTCTAAAAACTGTTTTAATATGATCTTTTGGATTCTGAACCCACAAGCATATGATAAATCCACGTGCCTCTCGAGTGCTGTCTTTCAGCTTCAGATCTCATTTGCACAGATACTAATTTGTAACAAACCCCAACAAACCAAAAACAAACAAAACCCAAAACAAAACAAAACCCTCAATGTATGCACTTTTAAAAACTCCCAGGAAACTCTCATATGACGTAGCTCATGCTAGTACAAGTTCTGCTATTTACCATTTGCATTAATGTATTCAAATCTTTCTCCTTTGGTCAGTAATAGCTATTTTTTTATATGTGCTGGCTTTAGAATGTGCCATATAATTGCTACTTAGTCCCACTTCAGGTCAACCAATTTCTTCGTTGCATCTTCCAACATAAATGTGAAAAACACATGGTCTGGAAATTTGCCTACTTTTCTTTATGAGACACACAGAGCAAGACACAGAGATTGCCGGTAGCCCACTAAAAGCCACATTTTGAACACCTGCATCTACACTTTGTAGCAGCCCAACCCAGAAGAGCCCCTTTCTAGAATGGGAAGAGGGACTGGATACCCTGAACAGCAAGCGTGTGCATCTACTTGCCTTCCTCTCAACTTTTGGTAGGATTTTAAAGGCAGGACAAAATGGTGATGTGTTAGGTGGGTTTCTGACTACCCTACAGTTAGTTCTCTGCAAAATGCAGGCTTGGGCTATACACTTGCATTTAACCTTAGTGCATTAAATTTGGAGTGGATTTGCACTGCAGATCTGAAAGTAGACTGATGCTTTAAAGCATACCTCAGGTGAGGGAAGCAAAGATAAAGCTAACGGGCAGTAGTATTACTCATTTGTGCACTGCTATTCAGAGGGACTTTTTTACTTATCTCTGATGGTGAAATAGAGACACTAAAGATTCAGACTGAGCAAAATGTGAATGTGAAAAGGCTATGCTCCGTCATTGGCTTTAACATCGTAGCACAGTAAGGAAGGGATGTGGGTCAGTGAATAAAGGCAGAATAATGACTGCATGTAGGCAACTTTTGAACATCGCTATGAGATGCTGTTAGATACTTGAAATTTTTAATCTTTCTTTTAATTTGTCACAAAGCCTTTTTTCCTTTAAAAGCTTATTCTATAAAAGTATGTAGCACCTCAACAGAAGTGCTGGTGACTTGTAGGGAACTTACACCTGTAAGTGCTGTGGCACGGGTGTCCTAAGAGCTCCAGTATGGCTCCAGCTACAGCCCCTCACAGCCCTTGGCCTCCCAATTTCAGCTTGCTCTGGAAGTTACTTCAACTAAAGCTTTAAAGATGTTTTGTAACATTTATGTTTGTGATCACAAAAAACATTGTGAATCTCCTTTAGAGAAATTGATAGGAGAAATATGATGATGCCAAGCTCTGAAGTGAGATAAGGGTTGAATGTCTTCCAAAATTACACAGATATTTTTCATTTGCTGGATTTTTGTATCGTTTTATTCTTACTGCTGAAACCCGGGGGTTTTAGCAATTGGATAACTGCTTGTCTCTTTAGGCAGTTCCAGTAACTTCAGTGAAGCTATGCTGAACTTGCACCTCTGAAGTATGTGATCGGAAGGAGTGTTGTGTGCTCCTAAATTGCGCTATTTTAATGGCAGAAATGGCCCATAGTGAAATTTAACAGACCTATTGCCCTCTTGGTGTTATGGCAACCTCCCAAGCCTTGTACCACCTGTAGCAGCATTGCGTCTTTCATAGAGTTTTGTGACCAGAATGGTTTTATTAACTCGAGTGTCTGTAAGTGGCCATGCAAGACGGCAGCCTGTAGCTTATGTCCACCTCACTGTCACTGGAGGAGATCTTGCTTTGCTGGCACTACGTTTATAAGGCAACCTTTCAGCATCCTTATCCTTTCCTGCAAAATAAAAGAAGTGCAGCCAAGGCAAAATGATCTCCTCTAAGATTTTCATTGTAAAGGGTGATTAAACCAATGGATAGTAAGTTATGTTTTGGACAAAATAATTAAAAAGGTGTGAGATAACTGATTCAAGTGTAGCTGGAAAAGCAAACCAAACCAAAGCAGTGACATCTCTGAGGGATTAAACAGACTTCTGAAAATGTAATTCTAGTGCACCTTACAAATAACGAAGTTGCCTTCTTGATGTGCTGAGGACTGGGTAACTTGCTTCAGCCATTTGTTGGACATTTAATTTCACTCTGGGTTAAGGAGCTTGTCTCTCTTGTCTTCTGCTCCATACCCACCTTACAATTTATTTTTAGGACCATCACAATCATGTTGTTCACAGAGATGTTCCAACTGTTTTCCTAAAATTAAGCACAGGAGAAAATGAATGCAACTGATGGTGAAACGAGCCTGGAGTCTGAGAAAACGTGTAATGTTTTGGATTCTGTGTGACCAGTTTCAGAAGTCTGGTCTTTTTGTACTGTCTGAGATGAGCTACCTAGTTATTCCACATGGATACACGATGAAACAAACTTTTAACTGGGAGGTTTTTCTCAAAAGTTACTTGTCCAGGGTATACTTCTGTTATACTGGTGCCAGCAGTGGGAGCAGCTCCTCACTGGAGCTCAGTGGTGTCTCGCTGCCTGTTTTTAATGAAAACCCCATCTCATCTCCGTTGTGCAGAGTTACAGCAGGTATCTGTTGGAAAGCCAACAACAACTTCTTTTCAGGGCAAGGGTCGCTTTGCACAGTGTGGGCATTGCAGACCATTCTTTGCTCGGCGTCAGTTGTATTAAAATAGAATACAAATGATGCTTTTTCAGTGCAGGAAGCACTTTCTTGTTCTGGTCGCATGAAATCTTTGCATACAATGTAAATATATTGTAGCATATAAATATGATATACAGATTTCCATACACGTATACTGTATAAGAACAATGTAGCACCAGTCATCTCACTATGACTGCAGGGCTTTTGCAAAACACCCATCAATTCTGTCTGATCATTCCCTGTTGTATAGATTGAAAAAAGTATAATGTTCCTGAGGTTGCTTGCTTCTGAATGCTTCTATGGTTCAGAGATTCTTCAAGCTCTTTTAAATCGGACAAAAGATGGACCTTGTCTTGTTGCTGACTCACGCCTCTTATGTTTCTGTTCCATTGCATGGGTTTTTTAACATTCTTCAATGTAAATGTATCAAATTGATAAACCAGACATTTCAGAAGATAAATTTTCCTGAGTAATAGGTATTCTCTGTCTCCATTTTCCTTAGACTCAAGAAAAATTTCCCCTGCCCTAGCATACAAAGGTCTTTGGAGAATTTTTTTTTATTATTGTTTTCTTTTCACAGAACTGGTTCTCATCACAAAAAAATTCAATGCACGTATGGTATTCTTTCTTTTGGATTATTTTTTTTTTTTTTTTTTTTTTTTTTTTTTT
>VFFE01007199.1:5708654-5745907 GCA_008921705.1 Burhinus oedicnemus | reverse complement strand
TATCTTACAGGAAAATAGATCACAGTATAGTTTGATGGATTCTCCCTAAATTCTCACTTACATATATAAAGGAGTATGGGTTGAGGTGTATATGTAAGTGTTTCATTGCAATATGCTTTAATAATTTCCAAAATCCTACTTAGTTTCTGGCATTCCTGAGAGATGCACTTGTGCTGACGCTAGTTGATGACATTTCCCTCCTTTTCTGACTACTTGAAAATGTGCAACTTTCCGTGCTTCTGACAAAGTCATTCTTCAGGCTCCACAAAATCCATACGGCTGTTTACAGACTGTCTCAAGACTTTTTGTATGCATAGAAGTCAACCTATTTTGATCCTTATTGATTTAAGTTAAAGGATGAACTGCATGCATTGATACTAAAGAAACGATCTGGCTTGATTATAAAGCACGGGTCTGTACTAAGAGCAGTCGTACAATCCTTCTTCTGCGGGTAAATGGCTAGTAACGTCACAGGGCATTGCAAAGAGGAATTCATTAATCTTTGGGAAGGATAAAGCTACTGCAGGGAGAAAAGCCCATGAGGAAATGACTCTGTTGGCTGTGCAGGGTTTGGGTGCTGCGTATGCTAGTGGTTGATAGACCGAGTCATGCAAAATGCTGTGAAAAATAGCACCTGATGAACTCAGCACTGCTCATAACGCAGGAGCCCTGGGTTAGAGGGCAGAGCTTCCGTAAATAATGACCACCGCATAACGGAAGAGCTGCCCGAGGCAACCAGGGCTTGGGCTTTCTGAACACTCCAGCCCTGCCTGAGCCTCGTGCCAGTGCAGTTGGTTTCTGAGCGTGCGTGCACGAGCGTGTGAGGGAGGGCTACCTGTGGAGGGTTCCACCGAGGCTGAGAAGCCGTGCTTGAGGTCAGCGCCGCTGCTGGGCGCTCTGCGTCGGCACTGAGCTACAGGGAGGTTGAGGGTGTTCGGCTCCGTTGAGAATCTAGCTGTTGAAGCTTGTTTAGGCTTTTAAATCAAAGTGGGTTTGATTTTGAAATTGCTGAAATCCCCCAGCACTCAGAAGCTGAAGTATCATCCTGTGGCGATGGAAAGATATGCAAATGACAGACTATGTATGCAGTATTTTCTACCTGAGAAAATTAACCTGGCAATACGAGCTTCTTTACAGCAATGCAAATTCAAGGGACCTGCACACCATTGTGGGAGTGAGATTAATTTGCATTTACCTGAAGTGAATTTTTTTTTATCTGTACGTAAGTCTAATAGAGCACGGTCAAATGAATGCTCTTGGATAAACTAACTCCTCTGATTTCCATTACGGTGGTAGCAGTTAGAATCACCGCTTTACCACAATGTCTTCCTTTTGCCTGAAAGCAACTGATCACAGTGAAATAAAAGTAGGGACCACTTATTCCTATTGCATTATACAAGTCAAAATCATTTATTTACAGCACTGGTAATTAAATGCACTGTATATAACATTTCTGTAAGCATATATGACTGCTTGGAATATGTATTCTTACCATGAACATCCTATATTTCTGGGAAAATTAGGACTGCTTTTCTCTCTGTTGCAGGCATCTAGTAAAAAGGCTAGCCTGATTATTCAGTCTCTTCACTCTCCACCCAGGCAGCAAAAGCAGTAATATTTTCCTTGCCTCAGAAGGTGTTATGAAGTTAAATCTGCTACAGCTTCCCAGGTAGAAGGTGGTATTGAAGTGGACAGATACTATTTAAGAGACTAAAGCTTATGTCACGTCCTAGATAGGTAGTCAAAAAAAAAAAAAAAAAGTGAAGCTGACTGTTGTTGTTTATAAACTTTGGATCAAATCCTAAAGTACTTATTTTTACTGGGATTTTTTTTACTGATTGTGTGCAGCAAGACCAATGTTTTGACAGTGCTTATTAGTCTTCCAGTTGAAACAAAGGACTTCACATCTGCCTCCTGTCTTCCTCCTCAATGTCATTACACCAGTGGTAATTTTTGGATGCTTTTGTCTTGGAGCCTCCTGTAAGGAGGACAGCGGCTGCTCGAGCTCCTGGAGCATACGAAAGTATCTTCAGTGACCTGAAGACTGTAGCTGGAGATTTTTATTCTAATCTTAAAAAGCTCTTTTTAGATAGGGGGAAAAGGCCTAAAAAGTTAACTGAGATGTGCTGTAACTGTCCCGTGGAATGGTTTAAGTATGGTGGTTCATCTTAATTCCAACCTACCTGTAAAAACCACAATCTGACACTTACCTTAGCTGAATTATTTGTGGGGTTTTTTCTCCTTCTGACTGCTATTTTTGTGTTGATTCTGGGCCTATTTCCTATATATGACAGAGTGCTGGAGACATTTCGATTGCTAGATATTTACAGAATTGATAGAAAGTGGCCAGGAAATGAAACGGTATGGACGATGCCTGCTTCTTCAGCTGAGACCAGGATTTGATTTTCTGAGCCTTTTGCTTGAGACACATACTTCCTGTGTGTTATGAAGCAGAATTTCTTATCTGTTAAACACTTTGAACTTTGGCTCTGTTCTACTTGCTTGGTTGTGTAATGCTAATACAAACTGGAAATGTTTTCGAAAAAATCATGATGCTTTAAAGCTATGTCCAGCAGCGTGTTAGAGGCCATAGTGACATCTGCTTGCTGCTTAAAACTGCCAGTGCTAAGAGGGTGCCATCAGCTATAGTTAGGCACAAAATTTAGGCCTCAATCTGGCAGTGAAGTGTGGGAAGAGGGAAAGACATACGTCAGAGTCCAGACCCTATCTCGGCTTTGACAAAGTAAAGGAGAAAGTAGAACTGTCACTCTCGCCTGTTCAGGCATTTAGGTTTCCTTTTATAAACATCTGACTTTATAAGACCTAATTGGAGCAATGACCTCATCAGAGATGATGAATTTTCCCATCGCATCTTCCAGTGCCCCAGAGTGCTTGACCTTCCCAGCAGCAAGCTCCGCTGGGTCCTGACTCCTGACCTTAGTGTCTTTGGTAAGGCCAGACTAGCAAGCAACAGAAATAGCCAAGCTGCTGCCATCAGCCACAGGGAGTCTGAAGTACCCCCGTCCTGGTTCCCTTATATGCAAAACACATCTCATTGCAGCGTATCATGCATTCGCAAATTTGTTGCCTGGTTTGTTCCTGCTATTAAAGTGAGGACATAGGCCAGTCAATATTCCCTTTTGGTATTTGGTCTGTGAGTCATTGCTGTGTTTGGAGCCATTTTGGTGAGCCAGAAACCTTGTGAGTTTAGCTTCTGTGTGTGTGGCTACCTACACATCCAGCAAGGCGTAGCAGGATCATCATATTCCTGCATCAGCCTATTGACGTTATGCAGCACTATGCAGCATTTAGGTCCTGCAGGACCTCTGCAGTGGCTGGTATTACTAGGTACATAGAAAGCTGCTGATCAGTTAATCCCAAACCTACGAGAGGAAGAGGGACCTTTGTGTAGTGTATTAATGTGAGACTTGGGAGATACTAGTCCACTTCTCTGCTCTGCAAAAAGATTTATCTGGTGGCCTTTAACAAACAATTTATTTTCTTCTGTCTTCTGTTCCCTGTCTATAAAATAGTTATGGCATCATCAAGCCGGACTGCGGCTAGGAGAATTAATGGTCTGTGTGTACACAAAGGATAACGTGGTCTGTTTGGAGTTTTGATTTCATCTGTTCGGCAGGTGTCACCACAGTCATCAAAATGTTTTCATGCAGTTCAGGAGGCTAGTTTGTGTCTCATGAGGTACCCAGAAGGGAAATGGAGCAGCCTTGCCATCGGACTCCCGTTTCATTGGGGTTGAGCTAGAGGCTGCAGAGCAGCTGGGTCACATCTGTGATGTGCGACTGGTGAGCGAATTGCTGCATGGAGCTGGCAGGAGAGGCGCTGTGCGGTTTCCTGCCCTGCTGCCCATTAGGGGCTCTAAGCACAGTTGAAGTTCTGGATGCAGCAGTAACAGAGTAGTGCTCAGTCTCTGACAGTGTGAAAAACAGAAACAACTACAAAGCTAACAGCAACAACAAATTTTGGAGTGCCTTAGCAAAGAATGGCGTGCTTCCTCGTCATTCACTTTGCTGTCAGTAATTGCTCGTTGTAGCTTTGTCCTTGAACAGGTTTTGAATGTGAAGAAGCCTCTCTGAGAATAAGAACAGCATGTTATATTGAAGCATGTAAATGCCTTGGAAATTCTCAGGCAATTGAGAGTGAGTCACCGCTTTAGCACCCGTGCCGGGGATCATTTGGCATGATGCAGTTTCAATAACCAATATATGCACAAGGGCCAAATGTTTTCAGAGAGCAGAGGCTTTGCCTAACCCGGAGTAGCTGGATGTGGTGCAAAGATGAGCCAAGGTATGGGCTAAAAGTATTTTCACATTTAACTAAGTCGTCTTGTCTGCCTGATGACTGCTTCTTCAAAGCTTTGCTGTGGTAGATATATCCAGCAAGTGACAGATTCAAGAAGATAATCAAATCATAGAATCATAGAATCACCCAGGTTGGAAGGGACCTTTAAGATCATTGAGTCCAACCATCAACCTAACACTGCCAAAACCACTGCTAAGCCATGTCCCTCAGCACCATGTCCACCCGTCTTTTAAATGCCTCCAGGGATGGCAATTCCACCACTTCTCTGGGCAGCCTGTTCCAGTGCTTGATAACCCTTTATGTGAAGAAATTTTTCCTAATATCCAATCTAAACCTCTCCTGGTGCAACTTGAGGCCATTTCCTGGTCCTATCCCTTGTTACTTGGGAGAAGAGATTGACCCCCACCTGGCTACAACCTCCTTTCAGGTAGTTGTAGAGAGTGATAAGGTCTCCCCTGAGCGTCCTTTACTCCAGGCTAAGCAACCCCAGTTCCCTCAGCCGCTCTTCGTAAGACTCTTCAAATGCAACATGAAATGCCAAACATCTATCAAGACAGAAAAACTTCTGCCTTCCCTGTCAGGAATCCTGTTGTCTTGGGTCAGGCAAAGGTGAGGTTTGTGTGCTGATTAGTTACAATATCCCCTGTGAAGTACCTTGACTCAGCTCACAGGGAGTCATCGCAGCATCCTGCGCCTCTGCTAAATCCTCCTGGGTCTGCACGCTCGGGCAGCAGCAGGCAGCCAGCTGTTCATGGCCAGCTCTACACCCCCTAATGGCAAACCTGGGGCTCTTCCAAGGGAGAAGCTCTAACAACAAAGTTAAGAGGATCTTCTTTTAGTCACCGCTGCACCTGAACAAGGTTGGAAGGCTGGATGCAGGTGATATAAGTGTAAAAAAAGGCAAAGAAAGGAAAATCAGACGATGCTGTTGTAACTCATATTTTCAGCAAACTTGGTTCCAGACAGCATGTGCTAAGGGCAGCTGGCTTGCAGGTGATGAAACATAGCCATATTTAAGATAAATGCTGAAAGATTGCATGGCTTACTAAAGTAACAGCTTTTCAAGTTACAGTATTCCAAGGATGATGATTTTGAGGAGCAGCAGTTTGAATTTTAGCTGTTTTAACCCAAACTAACGTTCTATAAATAATCTTATTTATTAATAAGCCAGATGCTTTATTTCCTAAGAAGTCACGTATGAAATGGCAAATGCTAAGTAAAAGGAATACAAAAGACAAAATCTGGTTAAAATGTTGGATCTGGCAAACTTTCCTGTTAGAGAAATGTCTAACGGAGGCTGAGCTGGGCTTTTCCTAACTGGGTAAGAAAGATTGTTTTGGGGGGGAAAAAGTGAATTTGGAAACACAATTGAAAAGATTCCTGGGTAGTACTTCTTCAAAGGGTGTTTCCATCTAGTCCAACATCACAACTGAAACCTACTTTATACTTTGGAGCTGCTGTGGAAATTACTGCGTCTGCCTACACGGGAATGCCTGCAAGCAGCTGAGCTCATGTTCCGCCATGGTCTGCGGTCCAGCACTGCTCATCTGCCTGCAGACCTCCCACCGCCCTGCACATCCGCCCGTCCAGGCAGCAGCTGTTAGTGACACATCTCCCACTCCTCCCAGCGCCCGTGTTGAGCCTGCACGGTACATTTCTGACAAATCTTCCCAAGGACCTTCTAAGAGTTGAGAGGTCAAATATGTATGATTATTCGATTTGCCTTCCCCCCCCCAAAAAAAAAAGCTCCTTTTAGAAGTCTAGTCTGGCACAGTGTTAGAGATAAAGGGATTTCAGGTGAAACTGGTGATATCCAGCATTTCCCACTGTCTGTCTGTGAGAGAGGTGCCTCATAGGTCTAGCATTGTGTGGTGGAAAAAAATTTTTGTCCCCTGCCTGTTCTGCTGCTGAGCTTTAGAGAGCGGAGAGCGGAGAAGGCAGTTTGCAAGTATTTTATTCCTCAGCTCTTCAGATGCAAGACATGGCTTTGAGAGAACCAAGGCAAGCAGTTTATTTGCTGTTCTCACTAGCTTTTTGGAAGCAGTGACAGCACTCAAGCGTGCTGCCTCAACCCTGTGCTGCCCTGTGGTGATGATGCCTCACCTGCCCTGTGTGCTACCGTGCCACCCTCTGCTTGCAGGGCTGGTGGTCCTGATGGCTCTGCTCTGAGCATGGGGATAGCTGCCCAGGTGAAACGGGTGGTGGGGCAGCTCATTTACCCACCACTGAGACAGAGGACACCTTTTCCACATAAACAAAGCATAAGGCGTATGAAGAGATCCTCCAGTACTGGCATCCTGCCGGGAGGCTCTTGTCCTGAGGGCTGGCATCAGATCCAAGTTACAAGTGAGCAGGTTTTGGAGTTCAGGAGGATTAAACGATCTCTGTCGGCATTGCCACACACTCCTTGATGGCATTTCTAGAGCCTTCTGTCACCGAAGAACAAAAGCTGGATCCTGGCAGTTGCCTGGTGCTTCCACCCATTTCAGCCAAACGGGCATTTTGGACTGGATGCCCCTTTAGTACAATGAGGATAATGGAAATTACAGCTGATTTACTAAGCAGCAATGCCTCTCAGCCAAATGGTTTCCATCTGAATGTGAAGCAAATTTGCCAGTGTGCTGATGTAACGAATGCACGATCTCTTTGCCCCTTCTGTGCCTCTGTAGTCAAATGTTTGCTAGAAAGTTCAGTATTAGATAAAAATCGGGAAGGGATGGGTAGAAGTCACAGCTTTAAAAAATAAGTTTCTCTAGACTTTACTTAGTATATAATAGTAGCTCAAAGTGTTGGGAAATGGATAAATTAGAAGAATGCAAACCTGCTTTGTGCAGACTAGCCCAGGTGTGTGCACGTGCTGTAGGCTTGCTTCAGCAGGCCCCACACCAGGAGTTGTAGGAGTTGTGTTGTTTCATCTCGAGATAAAATGTTTGCTCCTGTGGCCTTTTGAAAAACCTGCTCGAAATCTGAAAGCACTGTAGCTTCTTTTTATGAATCCAGTGCCAAAACCTCTGCAGCGAGGCCTCTGTGCCATCAGTAGCACAGAGCCAGATAAAATCCTTTTAAGGACTTAATTTTGCAGCCTGATATATATCTATACTGTGGGCAGATTGGTGATAAAGATGCATGTTGGGAGAGTTCAGGGGCATTTGAGAGGACAGCGGGGGTGGGGGAGCAGATGCATCTTTGATGAGCCTCTGAGTCCTCCAAAATATGTTAGTGCTTCCCAGCCTGTGATTATAAAGACACGACAATGGCTCGGGTCCACCTGCTTGTGAGCTGTGATGTCAGTACGACTTCTCTTAGAGAAGTGGGAGCACAGAACTTAGGTGGCAAATCCTAATTGACGGGTGAGTGCCCATGAGAAACAGGGTTATTATTTTATACAGGAGATGGTCCTAAAAGCAGTTCATTTGATTAGGATGTCATTATGCAACAAACTAAGAGCACTTTTCCTTTATGAGGAACGCTGACGCTATTGCCAAAATCCAGCTTTCAGTCGCTGGTGCTGGTTGTAGAATGATGACTGCTTTGTGTTTCTGAGGATGGTAACCTCTTAGTTGAAAACACCATCAGGAAGACGTTCTTCAATGTTGGTTGCTGTATGTGCAAACACTTTTATTTTCTCTGAACTCTCTGGTAAGTTTTTCAGCTGTGTCATTGTCAGATATGCACACCCATCTAACCATTGCTTACTCAGAGTGGTAAACTGGGCCATACCTGCTGTTCTCTTTGCTTGAGTTTAGATCCATGTCTAACACTATTTTGCATAATAATGTCTTTTTTTGGTCTCTAATGAGAATTTTCCATTAAATTACTCCATTAAATTATTCTTTCCAGTATATCGAGATACTCTCTTCAAGGAGTCTGGTATTATTTCTACATGTACTTAACTGCTGAAGTGCCTGCTGCACTGTTAAGTTGCTAAGGAAATAGTTTCCTTTTCTCGATATATATTTTTCATGTCTCAGCTTATGCCTGTGGTATAAGATCATCCATCTTCTCACCTGAACATATTTAAGTGAGTTTTGGGACTAGTAATTCTTGCAGACTAGATGTCTTACAAAGGTATAAGAAAGAGCAGAAAGGAGAGGAGAGCTCTCACAGAAGCAGGAAAAAAATGATTTTTGGTTTTGTTTGCTCAATTCTGAACAATTAAACAAATTTTACACTGTAGTCAAATACAATCATTGTCATAACAGAAAAATTTTAAAGCACCTATTGAAGTGTCCACTCTTAGGTTACATTTTGCATTGTGAACTGTTCCCAACTGGATCTCAAGTGCGGGAGGCTCTGGTTGTGTACCCCAAGTTGTATAAGGTACATGGCAAACCTTTATTTCCTCTCCCCATGCACAACACCACAATGTGGTGGTGATAAAGCAGAATGTCATATCACCTCCCGATGGTCTATGGCAGCGTGAAACCCACTGGACTTCCAGCAGCTTCTCCAGCTCTCCATGTCTGCATTTCTTCTGGTTTTCAGGAAAGTGAAAGTATAGCATGCTGCTCACAGCCTTTATTTCTGATCAGGGTGATGGTGTTTTATATTTCTATACTTGGGATAAGAATCCCTTTGTGTAAAATATCAGACTAGAAAATGGGTAACATAAAACCTAGTATGACAACCTCCTTGAAAATGCCTTTCTCTTGTTTTAAAAATCAGAAAATTAGGCTATGTAAATATAAACCATAAATGCACATGGAGAACTAAAGAGCCTGTGGCACAGTATAAGGGGGAGTTAAACTGAGATTACAAGGCTTCACTGCACTCCTAATCGGATATATGGCTTTGGTGGTGGCTTGTCCTGGATAATGATACAACTCTGAAACTCAAAATAAGCCATGTTTCAGTGAGGCTTAGAGGTTAAGAGTTACTGTCCCAGTGTTACCAGTGGCAGAGAGGCAGCTTGCTCACGGGCAAGCTCTGTGTCATGTCTCTCTTTCCTCATCTCAGAACAGTGGATCAAGGAGAAAACTGTTTTACAGTGCTCCTTTGGAGGAACCAAGGAGATGTCACCCCAGGTATTTATGTTTAGCCCAACGTGACATTAGAACATGGAAGAGGTAGAGATAGCAGAAAGGGACATCTTGCACAAGTAGCGTTTCAAACTGCTTATAAATTTTGTGTGGCTGACATCAGTCATTGCAATATGTGCTGGGCCTCTGATGTCTTCCCATGAAACAGGCCATTTTGCCTCACCGAATAATGGGATTTTGCTCTCTGTGTGTGTATAAACTGAAAGACTAATACAACCCTAAGCATTGCTGCTATGTAAATAATAAATAGAAGTGATGGCATTGGTCATATTTGGAGGACTGAGGAATTGCTGTAAAACACTTGGCTATGTGTGAATGAAATGCAGTGATAGGATAGAAAGCATCTACCTCCGTCAGTATTTGAATCTGTGTTTGCCATGGGACCTAAGAGTCTGCTTTTACAGAATAAAAATACCTCTAACAAAATCAAGAAGTACTGCTCTAAAGGATTCTCTGTGAAGTTATTTGGAGGGATCTGACAATTCTTGGCTATTTTAATTAGCTCACCTGTGCATTTACCAGACAGGGGACAGCTATCAGTTTTGACACTTGACAAGGAAGATAGGGCCATCACTTATCACCAGCTGGAACTGGACTGTGGCAAACTGGCAGAGACCTACTCCCAACAACTACTAGTTAAGAGGAGCTCCTCGTAATGAGAAGATCTGAGACAACTCACTACAGTCAACTGTTTTCTTCCCCTCACGGTTTTAAGCTCCTGGCTGTCAGTTAGGCCTGAAAAGACTTGACAGCTGCTTTGAGAAATAGCAAGCAATGTACTTTTTACTGCTGATTCTCATTCAGTTATTAGCAGTTTGTTTCCTTCTCCTGTGATGTTATCCAAGCAATGCTCTTCAACAGGGAAGGGACAGACCAGTTGTGTGGCACTGGGCATTTGGGTGTGCACGGCTCTGCTGGCATACTGGGTTATCTAGTTTGGTAGAAGATTTACTCTCTTTTTATGCAGAGCTGCAGGTTAGTTTGGTTTTCTTCACTATTATAGCTGAACTTTAAGCCTATTAACTCAGACAGAGACACGTAAGGAAAAGTTCATACTATCTTAGGCAGTTCATGTGAGGAACTTCAGCTGAGCTTAATGTAATTCTCAGTTTATAATTTCAAGAGCTGCACGAGCCTTGCACATTAGGGACACTGAGCATTGTGTTTGTGTGGATTGGTTTGTGAGTGGGCATTCAAAGGTAGCTGAATGACTCATAAGCTCTTGGGACTGATGGTGCCTGGATGATTTGAATACATTTGAAAATACATTTGATACCCTCTTGGAAAGTAAAATACCTGTCAGTCACTATAAACCTAATGACCGAAAGCAGATAAATGAAAGCAGGAAAAAAAGTGCATGAAAGAAAGACACTGGCTAAGAGGAAATTATATTAATGGCAAGGTAGTATCTAAAATGTAATCAGTGAAAACAAACTATACAATTTAACTATTATCTCAACACATCACTGCTTTCCTCAGCTCTACAACCTCTGCATCCATTTCAGATCTCAAGTGAAATTGTGTCTAAGTTAGAGGGGGGAAAAAAATCCCAAATCCTTGACTCACACAAATTGCCTGATTTCTTTCAGGAAACACTTGCTAAATGGCAGCAAGCCACAGGGAGCTTGGGGAAACAGACTGACTCTTGAGAAGGCATGTTGTACAGATTATATGACATTTTGTATAGTTCTAATTTAGGTGGCAGAGAGGTAAGTTTCTGCTGTGCCTTGGGCTCTCTTTAAGGCAATTTTTGAGGCAGCATTGTCTGCCCAAGAATGAGGGTAGTATGTTGATCTGGTGCAAACGATGAGTCTACATGAGCTGTTTGTGTGTCTGATGTGTGCACACAGATACAAAAGCACCCCATGTGCTAAAAATGCAAAAAAAAAGCACAAAAAAACCCCAAACAAACATGAAAATAGTATTTTGTAGGTATTGCTGCTCGAAAGTGCTGACATTTGGCAGGCAGGAAGCAGAAATGTTATTTTCTCCTCATTTACTACAAACAAGAAGTTCTTACAGAGCATTTCACATTTTGACAGACGTAGTACTTCTCAAGTGGTATAACATTCCCCCACTCAGATCTGGCAGAATTTCCCCAAAACCCTTGCCTACATGTTAGGTATTTGCTTGTAACAGCTACTTTTCCTCTCAGAAATAATAAAGTTCTAGCAGATCTTTAGCAATGTATATTTCTGTGTTTTTTCATATTATTCTTTTATTCTTTTTATAAGTTAGTGAAGGAGGTTGCCAAAGGAGCTGTAATGTGCTGTAACTGTGAATGTCTGTGCAAACTATTGACCAGTGTCAATGGTGTGGTTTTTATTTTTAATTGTGTGGTTGTCTAAGTTTACTATTGACATGTTTTAGAGCCTATTTTGGGGAAGAGATATCTCTCAATGCCTCAAAACCTGCTAGTGATCCTGTTGTAGATCAGGCAGGTTTTGTCTGTTATTTCCACTAATTGCTCTGGACGTAACTCTGTCTTATTTTCAGTAGTATTTTTGTAAAATCTTTTTCCTTTTCTCTCAACACTAGCATAGCCTGTAAACATGAATTAGAATGAGGAGTTTGAAATAAAGGAGTAGAATCTTGAGTTGTGCAGAACTTCTAAATAAATAATAGTGACATGATTAAACACTAATATTCAAGTCAGTATTTCTAGAATTTGTAATTAGGCTACAAAATATGCTGTCAGAGAGAACAGCTTCAGTATTGTTGAAGCCGATGGTGCTCATGACAGTAACAGTTAGCCCAGATGTTGTTCTGTATAAACTAAAAACCTTGTTACCTCTATTCATCTGGATAGTGTGGATGCTCATTAAATTATGAAGTCGTGTTTCTTCCAAACACTTGTATATTAATGTTCCAGCAGTGCACAGAAGTCTGATTTTTTGAAAGTAAGCAGGTACAGCTCTGTCTGAAGGGCTGGGTCGACTCCCCACAGGACAAAGACTTCTTGGAGATGCAAAAGGGCTGTGCCCATCCACGTGTTGGCTCTCAGGCGGTGTGTGCCCACGTATATAGCCGAGGTTTCCTGATACCAGCATTCCTGACACCAGCACTCCTTTACAGCCCCACTGCCAGGACCTTCCAAATCTTACTTTGCTTTGAGTTTTTAGATTATTACTCAAAACTAGAAATGTTTGGGAGTGCCCTGGAGGGATGTGACATTAACTGGCGAGAAACCTGTTACTCTTCAGAAGCAGAAACCAAATTTTGCTGTTGTAGCCAGTAAATCTAGGGAGAACTTACTGACATCTGCAGCATTATTGCAAACCTGTGCTTTTTTGTGTGCCCCTAATTCCCATGCACAAATCATTTGCTGAAAGCCAGCGTCAAAGCCAAACAACATGGGACTACAAACTGGGTAATTTGCATCAGCCTTTTAACAGGTATGTGGACTTTGAGGATTGTGCCTTGAAACCTGAACTGCATAATGGCATCTGCACTCTCACCTGTCATACATTTGACCCGTGTACTTATACACCTTCTCACACATCTAGACCTCTACATCCCAGAGGTGCAACTAAGACCAGCATTTAACCCAGGAATTGTCTATGGTAATAGATAATGGAAGTGAAACTCATTGTAGATTTTGGTGGGAAGCTTCACAAGCCTGCAGCATTGATCCTATATTTTGTGAGAAGGACCAGAAATTCCCTCCTTTCTGACAAGCCATCCCACATAATTGCAAAAGACATAGTCTCCTTTCTCCACCATTTTCCCACCTGCTAATACACTGCTATAGGGTATATATACTATAGGCTATGTTGATCGCATGCGGCTTTGGTTTCTTTAACATCAGTGTCAAAAGTATTTTTATTGTCAAGCCTTCTGTTTCTTTCCTTTTTTTTTCTCTTGCTTTCTTTAAAAAAAAAAAAAGAAAGAAAGATTGGATCCAATTTTCATCGGACTAACATCAGCCTGAAGATATTTTCATCAGTTCTTGGCAGATGCTAGATGGACTGTGTACTAATAAATGCCTTTTTGTGATTGTTTTCCTCACACTTAAGTCCATTTTCTGTGAGCACCGTATGAAGTAATTTTAAGCTTTTAATTGTTTATGATATCTGGCACTTCCAGACTCTGTGGATTTTTCTGCATCTGTGAAAGAGAATTATTAAGCACCAGAGAAAAATGCTGCCATGCTACTTGTTGTTAATGCTGAGGAAGACCTGCCAAATCTTGCGGTATTTGTGCATGCTATAGAGGTGGAAAGAAGAGAAGCTTGCGGAGCTAATAATAGCAGCAGCTTTGTGGCCAGGAGCCTCATAATTGTAACTCCATGATGACAGTCTGATTCAAAACATGATGAAATCTGTATTTCTATCTATTCCTGTGGGTCGTGGATCAGTTCTTACAAATCAAAGTTGAAAAGAAATTTGGATTTTTTTGCGTAAGACCAAAAGATCCTTTCCACTTCAGATGCAGGATAAGGTTTTCAATATATTCATAATGTGTTTTAAATGAAGCATCCCCAGCTCTTTAGGACTATCTCATGCAGTGTTGGCACAGTGGTTGCATTTACAATCAGATAACGACAAGACTAGAATACGGTTGCTAATACTTTACTTCTGCCTTGCCCTTCTGTCGGTTACCTTCCTGGGAGTGTGCAGAGTGCTAAAGAACATGACTTGCTACGGTTCGGCAGGCAGCATCATTCTAGTGTGTTTTGTGGGCTACCAACAGTTCAGAGACGATGAAACCCCTCAGTGGGCTGTTCATTACAAGAGTAACTGGAGACAGTGGACTTCTTAAATCCCCGTGTGCACCCAGCGGTCTTCCCTAATGTACCAAAACAATATGCTATTTTTAGTTGTTTCATTCAAACCTGGGCAAGTTCCAAAGCAGTATCAAATCTATGTAGTACTACGCACTAATGGCTCATTGGGCCTGCCTCTCCCTGTATGCAAGTGAGGGGTGCAATGAGAGTAAACCTTTATCTGAAATAGGTGAACAGCCTGCTCAGATATTTAAGTCTCAGGTCTTCAAGCCTTTATTTTCTTCTGATGTTTTTCCCTCTGGCACTTCTTCTATCACCTGCATTGGGAATGTTTCCTCAGTAGTGAGCGAGACAGCAGTTCCAGATTTGGCCTATGTAATTATTTGGCGTTGCCTAGGTGTGCCTAAGGAGACAGTAAGAACAAAACTTTCCTATGTGGCAGTTAACTACAAATACGTTTGCAGCTTCCAACTATTTTTAACTCATGAGCAGGATACCAGTTTTGTCTGTTTGGTAGCCCTCAATGGCTTGCTTTACCAAGTATTTGCCTGGTCTATTGAATCCGTGCAGACTTTTTGCATTCAGAACATCCTTTATTAACATCTTTCACATGCCTGATACATTCAGATGAAGAACCATGAACTTGTCTTTGATTTTTATGTGGCGACTCCTGCTGTCATTTGATGCTGTAGTTTCTGTATTGGACAAGACACTGTATAATCAATCCCTGCCTACCCCTGTTCATGCCATGTCTGATTTTATATACCCCTGTCATATTCTTCATGCCCCTGCCCCTGTCTTCGTGTAAAGGAAGTAGGCATTTAAATTGCTGCATCTATATTTGAATCTGGTCAGATGAGATAGCGCTGTTAAGCATTTCAGCCTTTTATCTTGTGGCAAGGCAGTCTTCAGTTTTAATGGCCAGCTTAGCATAGGTTCTCTGAAATGTCTTCATGAAACAAAGTGAGTACCCCTGTGCCCATTGCCCTCTTGTTACTCCTCAGGAAAACCAACGTGGAGCTATGCTGGACAGTGCTGGACAAACATCAGCTCAGTGCAAGTAGTGAGATGGGAAGAGCAGTGGGTAGCAGTGAGCCAGCAGAGGGAAACAGCTGGAAGACTCATTGTAGGATTGGTAGTTTTACTTGACTTCTTAAAAGGAACCTTGCACTGAACTAAATCAGCTACATATTCTAGCTCTGGGCAAGAGTGAGAATTTAAGCACTGAGCACCGCCTATTAAAGATGCTGGGAGATAGGAAATAATTCAAATATCTCCAAAGAGTTAAAATTGGAAAGCTTAGAGTTAAATTGAAAATTCTAAAGGTGTGAACTTTGCCAGTTTCATACCAGTAAAACTATTGCCTAAGTCTTTCACAGTAGTCAACTGACTAGATGTAATACTTCTAGCAGAGATTTGTAAACATAAGACTCTAGAGTCAGTTTCTAAAAGTGAATTTTTAAGTGTCTGAGGGAGCAAGGAACAGAAGTGTCACTGATGTCAGACAAACTCAGTCTTGAAGCAAAAACTGCAGGAATCTTTTATCAAGATGTGATGGTGGATTCTTTACTGCCATCAAACTTGATGTTTTTCTAAAAGATGCAATCTAGTTGTAACAAGATTCCCATCAGTGAATGCTCCTTCAGAGGAGCTCCAGCCTTACGCTGGAGGTCACACTGCAGTCTGTTCTTCTGGTCTGATCATAAAGAAATTATGGACGTCATAGTCATGAAAAATGTCCATGTTGTGTCATTTAAATGATGCTTGGGTTTCAGTGCTGAGCACAAGAAAATCCAAGTAACAGTTGCTGGGCACTCCCCATTTGACAACCAAGTAAGATATTTCAAGTATTCATTTATGTCCACCTAATTTCTTAATACTTTGGGGAGAAATCTTGACTTTAATCTCTAAAGACATTGATTCTACAAATACAGATTGAAAATTCTTTGAAGATTAAGAAGAGGCAGAGTCTTTCCCCAAAACTTATGGGAGACTGTGGCGCCTTCACAACTAGTTCATACTGAGGAAAGGGAAATGTGCTGGGTGTAACCCCGTCTTTCTTCCTTGGACACAGCTCGTGCACAGGCAGGAGTGTGGCCACAGGGTGTGTGCTGTCATTGGTCAGGGGGACACAGGGGTGTAGAAGTGCACCAGGACGTGTCAGTGCATTTCTCCACTTCTCTGAGTGCATTGTCCAAAAATAAAATTGTCACTGAGTCATCATAACTGCCTGCCTCAGTTAAATGTTTATATGATTGCAATAATCTATGCCTAACAGAGCTATTTTTCAAGGTTTTTTGGCAAATCTAGGCTGATAGCCCCACAATACTCACATTTCTGGCAACTGGGGAGCCCTTCCTGCAGAGCTACAAGACTCAGCATCTTTTTAATAAAAATGGAATTATGAAATGAGACTTGAGATGGGATGTGTGAAATACGAACTTTTAGGCCTACTGTTTAAATTTTGTGTTTTTTCATCTCAGTTCAGGTTCTTTGTCCATATTTTGGTCTTCACATACATTAAAATGCTCCCACTAGATTTTTTTCTGTGTGCTTAGGTCTTAAAGAGGACGATGTTATGGAGAACTACGTAGCTTGTAAAGTAGAGGTCCCCTGTGTTTGCGTGGATTTTGAGGGTACAAAGCACTATCCCATCCCAGACAAAAATGAATGCTTGTAGAGACAGATAAAGAGGAACTGCTCTAAAAACTGCTCAAAGATCTTAGGATCTTTGCCATAAAATTTTGGGTTTTAACTTTGATTAAGAACCATATTTGTAGTCCTATCAAATTCCACATGAAAATTGCTGTGTATGTCCAGACTTCTCTTCCTTATAACAAGTGAAACCTATTTTATTTTCCTCTGTACTCCTACTGCTTGTGGGAGCAGGTGTACATGCATCAGCGTAACAACTACATTTTCTGAATACCTTGGATGCTGCTGAAGCTGTCTAACCACTTAAAAAATTGCTTTTTCTTCAATAATTGTTAAAAACCAGTCCATTTAAAACAGTTATTTGTATTTTTATTGATAAGGACTTGGATTTAATCTTTAAAAAGACAGAAAAAAAATCCAAAATGCAGCTATGTAAAGTCTTTTCAATTACTGCTAAGCGTCGCGTAGTTATACCAGTTTTGCTTAATACAAATATGGAGCTGTCTTGAGGAAATATGGCATTGCAAAAAAGGAGACCAGTGACAGCTTTGCCTGGACTTCCCAAAGACAAGTTGCTCTCTGACATGTATTTATCCAGTGTCTTAGGAGTTAGTTAAAAGAAGCCAACCCAAGAGTTGGAGGCTGTGTCCCCCGGCGAATGTGCGTAGGTTTGATTTGCACCGCATGAGTGCAGCTTGTCACATAAATGTAGACGTATAAAAGGACGGGCGACCTGAGGATTGCATTTCTGCATTCACGCAGGTGATTGCTGCTGTGGTGTACTTGCCTTGTAGCTGGTGTAAGGCCTCATGTGGAAAATGGAAATTAGGGTCTCATTAGCGTGGTAAGTTACCCATGGCAAAGGCAGTATTTATGTAATTGCTCCCTCCACATATGTTCCTGTTTCTGTCGCAGTCTGATCTCCTGAAGGTAAAGGCGTGAAGGTACGTTCAGGGCCCTGAGGCCGACCACCACACAGCGAGAAAGCCGATGGCGGCTCCTCCACAGCCGAGTTTGCTTAGCATCAACAGGGCTCCTCTGGGTGGTGCAACGGAAAGCAGCGGGGCCTGTGGGGACATAAGCGCTACCAACAACTTGTCTCTCAGTGTTCACCTTTTTGCATTTGCTGGTGAATTTTCTTCTCATGTACTCCAGTACTCCACGCTGCCAGCTGCATGCGGTGCAATGGCTAGTACAAGTGTTGGTTGGGCTAAGCTGTTAGTAAGTTATTGCTTGAGACTTGCTCCATTGGCCTCTCATCTGTGTGGTGCTGTAGCAGGGGCAGCTTCTGTCACATAACTTAGCCATTTACGTTACAAAAGCCAGTCATTAAATAGTGAGAGGTACTCCAGTGCTTACCAGACAAGGTGCTGAGCGGGCTGCGTGGAGTAGGGGTTGGACTAGACAAGGACTTTGTGAAGCAGCCTGGCCTCTAGCTCTTTCAAGGACCTGGGTGCCTTTCTTGGTGACCCCTGTGAGGGTGACCATTGCACCACCCACTCATACTCCCCTTCTGAGCATTTATGGAAAACCCGATCCACAGGTCACACTGAGACTGCTCACATACAAAGACATGCTCATGCAAAGTGACACGAACCCCATTAACCGCGTGACCATCTGGCACAGCGCCGTGCAGGACGTGGATGTCCACACCAGCGACAAACACACCAGCTCCAGCAGAGGAGGGGGCTCGGGGACACAGAATTTTGCAGAGACGAATTGACCTGGCTTATAGTTGCCTTGGCTTGCTTGGGCTTTGTGCCACCAGAGCCAGGCTCAGCGGGCTGCCGGAGTGACCCCCTGAGACCCTGCCTGGCATCGCTAGGCTCCAGCAGAGCGTGCAGGGCGGCCGCCCTAACGCTGGGCTGACGCTCTTCCTTCCGTTAAAGCGGGGGACTGCCAGTGAGTGGGAAGCCATTAGCCTGGAGCACTGTATTGATTCTCCCTTCCCAGTGAGTAAGCTTTCACTTCTAAGCTGCTTTGTCCACCTTCTGCTGAGCTCACTGCAGACTTGAGTTTCCTGGGGAAAAAAAAATACTGTCAAGTACCCTGTTTTCTTATTCTTATCTCACATTTAGTTTCCTAATTGCAGCTTGGAAATGAAATATCCTTTCTGCTAATTTTATTCTTTTGTATTTGGGAAACGCTGCCAAGTCTGGCAACTTCTTCCTTCCAAAGACGCAGTGTTAAGATGTTTTTTCCTGCTTCACAATGACAAAACTGTCAAGAAGCATTGGAGTCAGGAGAAACATGTATTTTGTGTGTGCCAGTGAAGCAGTGCTTATTATGTTTAGTTTAATTTAAGTCTGTCTGCAACAGAGGGATGGATTTATTTACACATTTCCTAATAATTATTTGAATCCGAAAGTTATTTCTGCATTGGAGTGTAAGGACTTTGAGTGGATTTTCCCAAAAGCAGCTAAAGAGATTAAGTATCAGTGTTCAGTAGAAGCTGGGGGCTACATCTTTTATACTCTGTACTGAAAACTTCAGCTTAGGGGACCTCCCATTTTCAAACCAGACTACTTACTGGTTCTCCTTTAATACCTCACTGGAGTTTTTTTGCTTGGCAAATGCCACTACCAAGGTGAAACACATGGAGTTTTTGAAGAGGATGTGTTGCCGTCAAGTCCAGGGAGGAAACGTTGCCTTGCTGTACTTTGGGGTGGCGTGGGGGCACTGTGAGGCCGTCATCAGTACCATGAGACCCTTGGGCTGCTCCTACAGAGATCGCTTAGCCTACAGGCTCAGGAAGACATAATTAGGAGAGCAGGCCGAAAATTAATGTTTCTTTGTGTAAAAGCGCCCCCTTTTCCATGTAAATAAAGAAATAAATCAAGACACGAAGCTCTTCAAGCTGCTGTGGTAATCAAGCCACGAACAGCTTGCCCATGTTTCGCAGAGCTCATTCCCCACTGTCCTTCTACCCTTGACTATGGGACTGCCTTGAGCTTTGCCTCATCCCTAAACTGCAAGCTGCTTCTAGAAGAGGGTGTGTGGGGGAAGGCAGGGCAAGAAGCACTTTGCAGACTGCTGTTGGAGAGTCTCTGTTGGAGTGGTCTCTGCTGTACTGACCCTCTTAGTGGCCAAGCTGCACTAAAGTAACATCAGATCTTTTGCGTGGCGCATAGTGAGTGAGCTTTGGGTTGAGACTGATGTAAGACATGGGAATGGCTATTCATAATATTAGAAACTTCGTGCTAAACCATAGAGTCAGGAAAACAAATATAAGAAGTCGCTTTTAACACTGAATGGAACACATAACTTCCTGGGATCATTATATTTAGAATCGTGCTGCCTTGCTGACCTCTCAGAACTGGAGAAATCTTTTTCTTCATTTTTTTTTCTTTCTGGTGTTGTAAGACAGATGTTCTGTGCTCTTAAATAATGAAATAAGCCACGTTCCACACAAGACACTTGAAAATGTTGCTATAAATGTGCAGAGGTTATGCATTTGTCAGTTAAAATAAATTCTTTCAAATAATTCTTTCTCTACAACTTTTCCCCCTTAACAAATGTGCAGTTAATCACAGAGTGAAATCTCTTTCCCCCCTGTAGATTGTGTTCCGGAAAATCAGCGATGTCAAACGTGAAGAAGAGGAGAGAATGAAGCGGAAGAATGAAGCACCTCTGATCTTACCCCCGGACCACCCGGTCCGCCGGCTGTTCCAGAGGTTCAGGCAGCAGAAGGAAGCACGGCTCGCAGCAGAGAGGGGCAGAGATCCGGATGACCTGGACGTGGAGAAGGGCAACATTTTAGGGGAGCACTCCTCCGCCCGCTCGGTGGTCAAAGCCAGCGTTGTGACTGTACGGGAGAGTCCGGCGACCCCTGTGTCGTACCAGTCCGCTTCAACGTCTGGCGCCTCTGACCAGGCAAAGCTGCAGGCCCCGACATCAGACTACGCAGGATGTAAAGTGTCAGGGGACTACCCCCGACGAAAAGGCTGGGCCAAATTCAAAGACGCCTGTGGGAAAGGTGAAGACTGGAACAAGGTCTCTAAAGCAGAGTCCATGGAGACTTTACCAGAGAGAACTAAAGCTTCAGGAGAAGCTACCCTGAAGAAGACAGACTCTTGTGACAGTGGCATTACAAAAAGTGACTTGCGCTTGGATAACGTTGGGGAGACAAGAAGCCCGCAGGACCGCAGCCCAGTCCTCACCGAGGTCAAGCATTCCTTTTATCCCATCCCAGAACAGACTCTTCAGGCCACCATGCTAGAAGTGAAACACGAGTTGAAAGAGGACATCAAGGCTTTAAACACAAAAATGACCAATATAGAAAAACAGCTTGCTGAGATACTTAGGATATTAACCTCAAGAAGAAGCTCCCAGTCGCCACAGGAGTTGTTTGAAATATCGAGGCCCCAGTCTCCAGAATCAGAAAAAGACATGTTTGGAGCTAGCTGAGGTGTTTCTTTTTAAAAACAAACAAACAAACAAACCAACAAACAAACAGCCCCCCTAACATTTTAAATTTAATCTTTCTTGAAAATGAGTGAGGGACCAGTTCACTAAGCATGTTCCCTGTGTCTAAAAAGGTACGGTAACAGGAATTGCAACCTCATGTCAAGATGGCAGCTGACTCTGAAGCCTTTTTGACAGCAAGGGTACAGTTTCTAAAGTTTTTCTTTCTCCATTGGTGCCCATTCCCCCTTGCTCCCCCTCTATCCCTTGGGATGTTGGAATAAGAATTCTGACAGCAGCAGCCACCCCCATGAGCCCCAGGTGACCTCTGAGGCTTTTTGAGCATGCCTTACATCTTTATCTTGGGTTTTGCCTATATGAATAAGCTCTTGCCAGGGTGCTTAGGTTTTCAGCGTTTGGTGGGTTGGTGTTTTTTGCTGCTGCTGTCACTGTCTCAGTCACCTGTACAACGTGTTAAATGTCACAGTATATTTTCATATATCTATAATAATGCAAAGAGCAGTGGGAGATGTGTATTTCATTTCAATAGAATGTGTGCTACTCGGTACTGATGTTATTTTTGGGTAGTCAAGGAACGGATAAAAAGATGAAAAAAATTGTACTTAATTGCAAACTGACATACTGCTAAAGCAATTACATTTAACAACA
Organism: Burhinus oedicnemus; assembly: GCA_008921705.1. Classification (NCBI taxonomy): domain Eukaryota; kingdom Metazoa; phylum Chordata; class Aves; order Charadriiformes; family Burhinidae; genus Burhinus; species Burhinus oedicnemus. The sequence continues at coordinate 5,724,094 of VFFE01007199.1, read as the reverse complement.
TCCTCACCAATAGCCACAGCATTTCAGGTCTGTTAATAAATGGGATCTTCCACATTCTCATTCACTGAGTCAAGGATGCTGGTTTTCAAAAACTTAACGTATGTCTCAGATGTCTTTGAATGTTGTTACCTTCACTTTTAGCTCCAGCCACTGGAGGACAGAGGGTTGGGTGTGCAGCGTACTCGAGCACAGCCCACGGCACAACGTATTTTGAACATCAGTAACAGGTCCTGCAGATTTGCCTCCCCATGAAAATATACTGTGGCAGTTATGTCCTGGTTTTGCTATGAATCTGCTCTTTTAATTCTTGTTAAATCATTATTCAGAGGTTTCTGTTTTGATGATATTCATTGTAGCCAAAGGGTTTCACAAAACTTCTAAAGATTTTAGATTGTGGCGTTTTTCTCTACATCCAGATGTATTGTTCCTGATCTAATCTAGCTAGTAAGCAAATGGATAGTAGAGGTAGAAATACAGTGCTTACTGTATACAAGTGCTATTGTAGCAAGGAAACAAAAAGATCTGCTTCTTAAAGAAGGAGATGTTTCCAAAACTTATATTTTCATAACTTTTTTTGGAGGAAGATTGAAGCACTTTACCAAAACTACTGTTCATTATTCATTAGGTAGAGTAGCATAGCTGGTATCATGGCTTGGGTTATCACCTTGGGATATAGGTGTATATTCACAGTATATTGTCTCCACTGATCGGGTACGTTCACTATTTAACAGTAGGTTAGAGCTCCGAAGCATGGTGCAACACTTTTAGGTTTTCATTTTTAATGGCAATAGGTCTTAACGCAGTGTGGGAGTAGTTAAGTCTCATTCTTTTTCCATGGTACTAAGTAATTTACAAAAAACACAGGATTTTTTGGGGAAGATTTTTGTTCATGTTAAGTAAGGAAGAAGCAAGGAAAATGACTCATTTGAAAGGATTTCTGGTGGCCTGATGCTTGCACGGTGCAATGCAGAACTGTGTCAGGCATCCCTGGGGAAGTGTGCGGTCCACTGATGAACCGGCACAGTGGTGAGGCCGTGCTGTGCAAAGCTACTAGCTCAGGTCCTGAAGTCACTGTATTTGTATCTGTTCCTGCGTTAACTGCCCTGCTTTCACAGATGCTGCTTATTCCGAGCGCAGCACCACGGTTTCCAGGTCCAGAGGCAGCTGGTTTAGGATTGGCTTCCAGGGATCTCACACTTTGGTTCAGTGTGGAAGTGCCCACAGATTGTGAATTCTTACCCAAGGACTGAAATATTCTCGAGAAACAGCTATCGGGATCAAATCTGTAGGTTACCTTTTGTCCTCACCCGTGAAAAGGCGGTGACTTGCCCTGAAACCGAGCTGCCGTTTCCTTAATTTATTTCTGGTTCCATGTTTAGGTTTTTCCAGTGGTAACTGGTGCCTTTTACAGTTACGCACTGCAGACATGCAGCACTGAGGAAGGCTCTCTTTGACCAAAGTCACCCTGAGTGTTTGGTGCATCAGTCGCTGTACGTGGCAACAGTTACCTGTAATAGCTATGGCATCATTGCCATAAGAAATCCATACATCAATGGTTTCGGTTAGAAATGATTAAATGATTTTTCTTTCTAGTCTCCTCAGTCAGTAAATTCATCGGATAGTGAAATTATGCCTAAGTAAATCACAGGTGTACTAATACACAAGGATTTATAATTCATGCCCAAAAGTTCCAGCAAGGTTTTAGAGACTGACTTGGAGCGAGTTTCCTAATCCAGGCAAATTGCTCATCAGCATTATGTTATTTTTGAAAGGCTGTAAATCTTGCTGAACTTAGCAAGCACTTTGTGAAAGTGTCACCTATCTACCTGCAGCTGGATAAACATGGAAAATAGCTTATGCCAGGTGGATAAGAGAGGAAATATTTGTACCCTCCAAAGAATATGCATAATATCTCCGGCACTGCAGTGCAGGGGTAGAATTAAATGTGCAGTTGCAGGTTACGTGGCTCTTTGTTGCTGATACTGAGTTGATGTTTCTCAGTGGTATTTTTATGTGCCCTCAGGGATGTGGTAAAGGTTATTCTTGTGTTGCTGATTGCCCAGGCCAGGAGTGAGAGCAGGGTCAGCCCTAGAAGCCCCATAATTAGCCCCACCTGTGAATAAAGGGACACAAGTCCCCATTTGCTGGGGGCACTTCTAGTGCAGCCTGAAGTCCCGTACGATGTTGTACTCCTCCACACCCTGTTTGACAACGGGTGGGTGCAGCACAGAGTCCATTTTTAAGGCTTTTATGAGGCTCTTATAAAGGTCTATAAAGCCAGTTACAATCTATTTGTAAAGCCTTCAAAGACTGCAATATACTCTGGAATTATGCTTAAAATTTAATGTCTTTGAAGATTATGGCCGAATTTGATTTTGTTACAGTCATGAAACTCCAGAGAAACTCTGCTCCTTACGACACCCTCCGGTGTCTGCTCCAGGTCAGCACTGACAGCGGTCAATGTCATTCAGATTTGCACAGCTGTAACTGAGATCAGACCCATTTTATTATGATTTTATGAACTGGCAGACACTAAAACTAGTTGCATCATCCCTCAGTAACGCGTACATGTTGTAAGAGAGTTGAAAAAAAATATTGTCTAGGATGGGCTTTGGTCTTTGGATTCCCTGGGCTACCGAGTGGTTAAAACGAGCAAAACCTTGCTTGCTATGGGGCACCACTCCTTTGGACCTCAGAGTAATTTGGACGTGTGCTGTAGCGCCTGGGCTCTGCAGATGCAGCACGTCTCCTTTAGAGACTGGCTGAAAGCACCTGTGTTACAAATCTGTCTCTCTCCATTGAGCCTTACACTTAGATGCCTACGGCTGGACGGGGTGCGTGCCCACCGTAATTGTTACTTGCTCTTTCATGTATTTGTCAGCTTTCCTTTTTCTTTTGTTTCTCTCCACAAGTTGGTTAAGCCTTTGCACTTAAATTATTTTCCAGCTTAGAAATGAATGATCTCTGAACATGAGAGTCTGTCCCTGAACAAGCAAATGCTTGTACATACTATAAAAGAAAGAACAAAAAGCCGCGGTTTTAACTGTGTTCTGGCATAGTGCTTCTGCCATTTGACAACCTGCTAAATAACCCACATTAATCTAAAAGAGATGGTGTATTATGTTTTTACTATGTGATGGAATTAGATTTCAGTCAAAAGAAGGTAGTTGAGAGAAAGAGGCTTGGTTACGATTTGGTAAAATGGGAATTTCTACAAGTTCACGCTTAAACTGTTAGAAAGAATACCGATACACAGCACAGGATTAAAAAAGCAAAACCCAACTCTCACCCTTACCGTGTTCAGATACATTTACTTCTGTCTGGTATTACATGTATACCTTTAAAAACACCATTCTTGCTTTAAATCTCTTTCACAGTGCTGCCCTGAATCCCAGCGAACACCCTGTTTAACAGCTTCGAAGGTGATGTTCTGCTTCTACAGTACTTCACTTTAATGAACCGAACAAGATATTTACTGTGAATATCTGGTGATATATTTTCAATCTTTCTTAACCAGTCTGTGAAAGAATTTAATACATGATTTGTCTTTACTATATAAATAACAATGTGTATGATTACACTTGTGCAGATGCGTGTACATACACACATATATATAATATCTATGTATAGATAAGTCTATGGATTGCATTTCTGTTAAGTAAAAGCACATCCCTCATTTAATGATTCCAAGAAGGGAGCTAAAATCTTCCCAGTAGACATCCACCCAGTGTCCTACTTAGTATCTTGTTTGTTAACTGTTGAACTTTTAAGGCCATGACTTTCGGTTTCTCTAGTTGGCCTCTATTTTATACTGTTAGTCTGGTGAATATTGTGACTGAGAGAACATCTGGCAAGCATTGCGATGGTCGGGAAACAGAAATACATGTGAAATTGGAAAAATGCTATGTCGTAGTCGTTGGGAATAAGGCCCATAAGCCACTATTTGTTGCTCACAGTAACTCTGAAGCCAAGCTGCCCTGGTAGTGGCTTCTCCTGCAAGAGACATGGTGGAATAAATGGATTTCTTTTTCCTGGTACCAGGGACTGTCTCAAAGGTGCTGAGCCTATACTTCTTCTCATGGGCAGCGTAACACATGGTTGCTGCACCTCTGCTTTCTTGTCCTGGTGTTAGGTGGTGAAAAGCATCTTCTACTGAATTCTTCATTTCCACGTAGTCTCCTGTGGGTGTATTGGCAATAACAAAGTCTGTGTTTCAGCTGCACTTCTGCTTCATTAAGACAAACCTTTTAGAGAGAGTCCTGTGCAAGGGTAGCGCCAGAAATTTGAGGTGAGGCACAGGAGGTTACTGTATCCTCCAATCTGACATAGTTTTGACCACATTGTTGTGGCAAGCATTTGATTCAATTAAATAAAAATAAAGCTTTTTTGCAATAAGATATATCCAACATTTAGCCTTAAGACCCTTTCATAAGTGATGTAATTCAAACTGTGATTCCATTCTCCTTCCTTAATGTTCTGTAGTATTTACAGTGTTGCCTAAAGATGAAGCACTTTCTGATTAGCTTTCTAAATCTAATGGAAACCACTTGCTGGTAATCACATCTCTTTCTCCACTTATTGCCGCCTTATTAGAATAATGAATTACTCCAATAGCCCTCTCCCCTCACAAAACAAAGAGACGTAACTATTGTCTAAACACTTTTGTGTATCAGGGAGCCAACCTGTCATTTTGCAAAAGTGTTTCTTTCAAAGATTTTTTTTACGGTTTGACAAAGCTGATGTGAGTTTACCTGCGACTGTAATTTGTTTCAAGCTGATTGTTGAGTGTTGTGCAAACATATTTGATGTGTAATCCCAGAACATCTCTGTAAATGGATCTAAATGCCTAACGTTAACAAAACAGCTTGGGGTTTTCACTAACTGTTCTGAAAGGCTCATGGGTTTTTTTCTTCTTCCCACTGAATCTGTGACCACTAACATAGAAAAAGAATCATTTTAGCTGTAGAAGAAAGAAGTTCAATAATCTTGTATCAGGATGAACTGCTATATAAAGAAATACCAACTTTTCTAATGAATGTGTTATATTATTGTACCTACATGCAATCAATATTTGTACATCTGTTGGAGACCTGTCTGCGTTTCAATATTTAGCCACCACTGCATGGACACTTTATTGATATGCAGTTAATGCAGTTGCTTTGGCGCTTTTCAATGTATTTCACTTGTTTTTATCCTTTCAGAAATCCACCAAATACTCTTGGTTGTTTTTCTTTGCATTTGTCACTTTGTTCAATGAAGCATGACTAGAAAAAGAGAACGAGTAGATACTATTTTTGTGGTCAGCAAAGCAGCTGCCAGTAGATAGACAGTGAGTGTACGTATGTATGTATGTACGTATACGCACTGTCTGGGAATGTTTCAGTTACAAATGCAGACACCTACATTAACGATATCCCTATTCAACATTTTTAAACAAGCACAAATAATATTTGTAAAAAAAAAAGTTTAATTTTATTTATTATAGTAATAAACTATTTTATACATTACAGTTGCTGTGGTGTGCTTTTCCAGGCGTTGAGTATGTGCTTGTAAGATCAACAAGGAGGGTTTAAATTACTCTCTGGAACTTCTGGCTAGCCGTTTTGTTGCTGTTGGTTTGTATCATCTCGAGTGTTAGCAGTAGAGAAGTTTGATATTACTGTTTTGGTTGTAAACAATTCAGGTTGTTTCCTCGGATTTCCGTATGGCGTGTATCAGTGCCAGCGGGATTTACACTTCCAGGGTCGCTGTAAACTGAGCTCAGGTGTTCTGTGAAGTAAATATCCTGGCACTGCAGGCAGTGGCCTGCGCTCTGGACTCCAGTCTGGGCCAGATGTCTGCTGGGCGGGAAGGAGATCACCAGAGGACTGGCTGTGACCTGTCTGAAACGATCGTCTGATATCCTGAGGGGACATGTGTCTGTAGTCGCTCTGTGCGTTAAACTGTGTTCACTATTGCAGTATCTGAGAACTGTTACAAAACTTCGGGAAACCAGAGTACTATAGACCAAACAGGCTTCTGCTGTCCCATCATCTGCTGCAGAAGGTGGTGACCTTACCATGGACTTACATGAAGACAAAACCAACAGGAATGAAGCCCCTAGTAGTGTGCCACTGGCCAGCGACACCACTGCAACAGGCAGCAATGAATGTTATCTCGTTGGCTATCTCAGCAAAGAAATAGGTAACCAGAGGTGATGGGAACAGGAGATCCTTTCAGGTCAGGACGGGTGTACATGACAGGATCACGGGCAGCAGCTGTTCCTGCAGGCCAGCAGCCACTCTGGACACGGATACAAAGTTTTAGTCTTCAGGATATCAGCCTAGACCCCATGAGTTTCACACCCATTTCTGTGGTTCATTCTCCATCCTCTCATTTGAGGGTCTGGTGAACACGGCTGTCACCTGTGTTAAGACACTTCATGGGATTGTGAATCTCATCTTCAAAAGAACAGCAGCAAAGCACAAGCTTTCAGACTGCAGAGCTGAGGCTAAACCATACTGAGAGCAGCCAAGGAGCACAATGAGGAGATATTTTTAACATAATTTCTGCATCCACTGTAGTACGTGGTGTGACAGGATCTCCAGGCACTAGTATTGTTTCACTGGCCAGTATGAAAATCCAGCTTTCTTTTGCCTAATGTTATATACAGTGTACCCTGTACTTATTAGAAAAGGGAAAATTTCCATAGTGAAGGCAGATTTATTTTTTTTTCTCCCAAGTCTCTAGAGGCAGCTTTTCTCATTTTCTGAACTCTCTGTTATTTTCTTTACTCCGGCTTTTCCTGCATTCTTAGCAGCCTCCCTGCCCGTGCTGCAGGCTTAAATTAGTATAACGAGGGACAGCATTGCCTACACCGTGTTCCCCGTCCTGCCTTCCCTCCCCGCATCAGCCCCACAACGTTTCAAACCAAAGGTTACTAACGACAGCACTTTTTGCCCAGATTTGCGTGACGTTCCACGTGCTGGCCTGTCAGGTCTGGGCTCAGCTGAGCAGCGGCAGCCAGGGCAGCCCCCGGGCCCACCTGCGCCAGCCCCGGCTCCTCATTCACTGCACCTGGGAACACGTTTGGAGCAGGGACAAAAGGTTTCCAGACCATGGGGTGTGCGCTGTGGCTTCTGACTTCTCTCAGCAATAACTGCAGCCATTGCTGCTTCTGTTTTATTAGGGGTTAGTGTGCGAGGGGCAGCACCCACAAGCTGCCCGAAGGTGTGTAGCCAGAGGAGAGCCGGGGGCTGGAGCGTCTGTAATGAGGAGCGGCCTCCCGGGGGCTGTAAAGGAGCCCCTTGCTGGTCCTACTGGCTGGCAGAGGGCCCGGACCTCATGGAGCCTTCCTCGCCTCTGTGGTGCCGCGCGTGTGGCAGCTGCTGGGGACCCCTCCCGGGGATGCGGGGGCTTTACCTTGGCCGGGTCTGCGGCCCCAAGGCGCTTGACTCCCGGGGCAGCAGCGAGGACTCCCAGGACATTCTGCGACCACGTGTCGGCTTGCGGGGAGGTGAGTGTTGCTTACGGGGTTTTGAACTTTGCGTTTGGTAATGGGGGTTCTTCAATTGCCCTGTGGTGCACTTCAGTATCTCCGTTGAGGTCAGAAGCGCTCAGGCTCCAATGCCTTTTTTACATTGGAGTAAATTTGACCGGCATAACCCAGCTCTTCTGTGCTGTGAGGACCTGTAGGGCTGTAGCAAATCTACCCCCTCTCGCACGTGTGTGCAAAAGCAATGTTTTTTATTTGCTCCCCCCGTCACTAAAGGAACACCAAAACCGTTTCTGCTCGGTGAGCACCAGCAATGCATCTGCCTGGTGTGGGCGGACGCTTGGGACAGCCCACCAAGCTTGGGGGGAGCAATGAGCCTAGCGGCCATTGCAGTGGGGGGGGGAGATGAGCCTCGTGTCCGTCTGTCTGCCCCCTCGCTTAGCGAGAGACGGCCGCTACGCTCCAACCTGCCCACACACGGCGGACACTGAGACTTGAGGAGATCTTGGCTGATGGGCTGCTTTCCATGCTTGCCGTGTGCCTCGCTGGGGTAGGGGGGCTAGCAAGGCTGCTGATCCAACTGGAAAACGCTGAGAAGGATGCGGTGTTGCTATGGTATTTATTACTGCCAGTGGTGTGAGGGTGTTCATTGCAACCGGCATACAGCGTATAAAGAATATCAGCAAATACAAATATTTTTCACCTAGAAGATTGCATTTTTGCTCTCTTCATTCTAATTCACCACAACCCCAGCACTGGTGTGTGGAAGCTAGGGGGAATAACCTGTCCTGTTCTTGAAAGACAGAATGAGTAAAAACGTGTCAGAGATCCAAAGGCGGCATTAGAGTAACTGAACTCCTAACATGTCTGTCAGAAGCAGGTATGAAGATGCTTGTGCACAGCCATATCTGCAAAATACACGTGCTCAAGCCTTGTCTTTTGTTTTGTTTTCCTTTCCTCTTCCATTCCCGTTCCCCCTTCCTCATCAAGTTCAAGCCCTCATGTAGCACAGCCAAGTTCAAATTTAAGCTGCCCCATGGCACAGGTGTAGGTTTAAAACAAGCTTAACTTCAAGCTTAACTTTGGCAGGTTCATCTGTCATGACCAATTCTCAACCTTTCTCCCTAAAATTCCCAGCTGGTACTGATGGAGGCAGGAGTGCATGAGCAACCTCCGAGAGCTTGCTTTTGAGACGACTTTTGTTGTTCTACGCAGTGTTCCTTTTATTTTTGTTGGGTGTTTTTTTTTTAAGCTTTGTTCACGCGTAGAGTTTTCCTTGAACGTGTTTCTGTTCATGCGGATGAGGAATGAGGCGAAGGTGCGGCTTTGCTGTCCATGCCCGCCCGGGGGGACGCCTCGCCCCTGCGACGGTCGCTGCAGGTTGTGTGTGCAAATCTGAGGGGGATGTGCCTTGGTACGGGTTTTTGCCTCCACATCCCCATTCTCCTAGCTGAAGTGCACGACTCGGGGAGAAAGTAACTGTGCTGGAGTATCTATTACACGTGTGGATTTTCTATGAAAGGAGGACTTACGGGCTCTTCTTCAGCAGGGGTTACCACTGGGGGGGAACGCTAAGCAGCCGTAGCACAGCAAGTGCAGCACTAAGCCTGGGAGCGACTGTGTGCTCAGCAGCAGGACCAAGAGAGCTGAACAAGAAATGGTTCCCTGCAAGCAGTGGCTTACAGTGAAGGGAAATACAGGTCGCTTTCAAACCTCTCTGGCAATCTTTTTGGGTGAGTTTTACGGTTAAGCAGAAGGTATTTTAGAAGAACTAATGATAACAGGAAAATTTATTGGACATTCTCAGCTGTGGCATGAGGATAGGAAAGAGGGCAAAGATAATCCGTATGTAGCCCCAAGTCAAACTATTTGTTTTGTTTTTCCTTTAGAATGGTAACACTGCACATGCAGCCCTATCGAACCTGGCTATTGGAAGTGTGGAGACAGAAATATAAACTAAACCAGTTCAGCTGAAAGCGAAATTGAAAAAAAGCATCCTTTAGGAAAGCGTGCAGAAACTGCATGAAATTACCGTTCCAGCAACAAGAATTGTACATAGCTCTGTAAAATGGGGGCGGGCATGTCTCACTTGTGAGCAGCAAATAAAGCAGCTGTACTCAGGCGTGCTGAGAAGCTGCAGGCTGGTTGCTCTGACCTCAGTGGTCGACCAGGTGTCGAGAGAAGAGTCTAAGGTTGTGGCAGTACATGGAAGAAGCATATAATATAGCCAAAGTACAGCCTTGGATACCTGTCCCAGTGGGTTGAATCTGCTGCATTTCCTTTGTCGTGGAAAATTGGCTATGGAGGAAACCTAGCTGCATCTCAGTAACGCTTCTGAGGAAAGCCTAGGAGAATGGAGTGAGAGGGTCAGTGCAGGCTGCAAACCCACCAAGGGGGCAGACAGCAAGGAGGGAGCAGGACTACCTAAATGAAAGCACAATACGGCAGAAGAGCAAATGGGGCTGACTGCCCAGGAAGCTCCTTAGGCTGGAGGTTACCAAGGGCTGTAGCCCTCGGAGTTACCATCTGCCCAGCAGCTGCTGTAGTTTCACTAGTGGCATGTGGCTGTCTTCTGGAAGGAGCTGCCAGATACTTCACCCTGCCTAAGTTGTCTCTACCAGTGCCGTAGGGTCCCCTTGTGTTACTGCCAGCAGCCTTAAAGTTTTAAAGATTTAGCATGGAAACCTTATTATTATGAAAATGTCATTTTTCTTAAAATGGAAGTTTCCTCGACGAGCATTAAGTAATAAGCAGTTCATAGCCTCCAAGTACTCCAAAAGCAGTACGCCATTGTAGTTTTGAATTATTATAATGCTTTTTTTAGCCCTTGTCAGGGCTTATACTAAACCTGCAGTTGTTTTTGGTGTCAGTGGTTAGTGCCATAACCATTCAAGGCAGGGCGTCTTCAGAGACTGGAGACCCTTTGTAGGCCTCGTGTCTTTAACAAGCGATGTTTGGCAGGATTTGATCAGATTGAGGAACTCTCAGAATAAGTAACCTGAGCAAAGTTTGCTAAAGTCTGGGCAGAGAGCAGCCAGAGCTCGCTTGGCCACACATCCTTGGTGACCATCTGGAATAGTGCTGGGATATCGCTGTCTGGAGTGCCGGGCACTCAAAACCTGCCTGGGGCTTGAAGTGGTTAAAAACACTTAGTTTCCACAAACCCTTATATTTGTTGCCAGGCTGGGAGGAGGTGCAGTCAGAGGCTTCTGTGCTGAAGAGCCCTTGAGTCTCTAAGTCCTCTGGAAGGTTTTCTCCACGGTTCTTTCTCCTCTGTGTTTTGGCATTTCATAGCATGATTCACGATGGGTCTGTGGCAACTGGCTGGTAAAGTGGAGCCCAGGGTGGGCCAGGAGCTGCTGCTGCTTCTTGGTGGTTTAGCGTGGGGCCCATGGTACAGCCGTATGCGGGGAGGGTACTGAAGGGGAGTTACTGCCCCACGCTACAGCTCTGAATACGCCAGAGGCCCCGGTGGGCAGCAGTGGGGCTAGGCGAGTGTGGGGCTCGCTCGTTAGGCAGCCTGGTCCTGGGCAGATGTTTGCCAAGACAGGACCTAGGCCATGCCCTCGCTGTCTGCAGCACCATCATGAGACCTGAACCTCATCAAGGGGTGGCCTTGGGGCAGGATGCCAAGAGGTGGGGGAAGGCAGCTGAGAGATCACTGAAGTAGCCTGGAGCAGACATGGGACCAAATGAATGTTACTAGCCCATAATTTCAGCGTAAGCTACCACCTCAGCACAAAACTACCACCACAAGAGTAAAGAAACCCATAACTATAAATTAGCAGTAACATCATTTAAAGAACTGTCTAATAAATGCTTATTTTTATCACTGCAATTTGGATTACTATAACGTAATCCTCCCACATACCTGAGCCCTTAAAATAACCTTAACTCTTCCAGGAGCAGTCTGAAAAAAACCAACTGGATCTTCTTTTTTCCCTTAAAAGGACTTGCCTTTTAAATTCATTTACCAACAGTGTAGATGTTTCTGGTCTTCTAATAGCATTTCGTGCTATTCTATTTTTGCCACCTGATTTTGGAAACTCAAATGCACTAGTGCAGGGATGGAAGTTCTATGGTCCATAAAAATTAATTAATTTTGTCAAGAAAGATCAGCTCTAGAGGGAGTGCTAATACAATTTAAACTTCACAGGTCATAACCAAAGTTATGTTTCTGTATTATTTCTTCAGTAACCTTTAATTTTTCAGTGGCTGGCTGATGCACCTGTCAGCAATGATTCACCTCGGCTACCCAACCATGTGTAAAGTTTTTCTTAAATCCCTGTAGATAGTGAGGTACTTCTATTACCTGTGGCCTGACCATTGCTGGGGAAGGCGTATGGCACAGGTAGCCCGTTGCTTTTGACCCATTTCTGAAAGGAGCTGGTACACAGGTACCTAAGGTTATTTACACTTAGCCCAAACTGGCCCTGGATATGCTGAAAGGTGGTGCCGCCTAGCTTGTGGTCAAAATTTGCCTGTTAAATCCTGATGTTAGCTTAACTTGCTCTCACCCAGCCCTTTGTGACGCTCATCATAAGGAATGAGGCGTTTTTTTGAGCGACTGTCAGTGTGTTTGATGTCCCCTGACTAATGCTGCCGCATCTTTTTCATTCTGTCGTTATCTGTGTTGCGTACTGAGCACACGTGCCCGTTTCTTCCCGGAGCAGTAGTTTCCAAGGCCAGCGATGCTGCCACGTGGCTGGAGGACTTACGTTGCTAAAGCTTGTGGGAGCTGCCCTGAACGGAGCGGTGCCGAGCCTGCCTGAAAGTCAGGCCTTGACACTCTTCAGCTCAGTCTCTTGCACACTGTCTAAAATATATGGGTCAGATCCATCAGACATTTTCTTTTCCTCTCCTCCTGGGCAATGGTGGCATCCCTAAAAGCCTCTCAAGCTTGGAGCTGCCAGTGCTTGCCCCCTAGGCTGGGGATGCCTGAGCTGAGTTGGTCCAGCAGGATGCTCCGGCGTAGGCGATTCACACCACAGGCAGCTGGGACTCATCTCATTCTCAGAAGCTCTGGCAGGACCCGTGCTTGACATGATTGCATTGGCTGAAAGTGGAAATCTCAAATAAAATGATTGTCGTCATCTTTTCTTCCTTTTACAGGCAACTAATGGAGGAATTGCTCCACAAGCAGCTACTGGTGAAACTGCTGAAATCCATGCACGTCCACACAACACCCCTGTGCAGCCACATCTGCAGGGGGTCGGCAGAGATGCCCACTAGAGAGGGTGGCTCTCAGAGGTCCCTTAATACAAGAAACGAGCTATTGTAATGCAGATTTCCCTTCCTTCCTCAAAGGTGTTACAGCCTCAGCGTTCTTCGCAGGCTTTCTGTGAGCAGTATTTCAGCTGTCCCTGCTGGATTAAAATATACGCCTTGACTACCAAGTGGCTGTGTGCCGAGAGAGTTATTTTTGCAAAGCAGTAACGGGCAGCGCTACTCAGGAAAGGAGGGGGGGACTATAAAGCGCAAGCAGGAGAAGCTCAGACAGACCGTGCATAGCAATATCTCCTCTCTCTTCACAGCTCCTTGAGGAAAATCATGCCAGCATGCCTGAGGAAGGCAAGCCTCTGCTTAGCAAGTGTGAGCTGCAACCGGCTCAAGGTTTAGCAGTGACGGAGGAAATTAAGCGGGTGTGCAAGAGAACAGAGAGGCACCGTATTATTGCTATGACTAATAACAAAATTGCTGCAGGTTTTCATAGTTAAGCTGGCTTTCTTCTGACCTGTGGTGAGCTGGTTATTCCAACTAAGCTGCTTTTAGCTCTCAGATGTGAAAGAGATACGTGAGCAAGCCTCGCTCGCCCTCTAATCAATGCAGAATTAAAGAAAGAGCCACTTAGCATAATCTTACCATCCCCAGTAATAACGATGGCTGGGAGGGCTTTGTTAGCCAAGGAGGGGGTTCGGGGGAGGACACGTGTGTGCGACAGACTTGATTACTACAGCTTAGTAGAAGCCATTAAAGCCATGTATTGCAATGCGCTGTGCTTGCTAGTTGCTTAGGCAGTTTTTCAAAATGTCCAGCTCAGTTTCAGAGCCATCATCTTTTTTTTGGTCACTGCACGTTTGTGATTTTTAGGGTCTATCAGCAGAAGTGTCCCATCCCCCTGTGCCCCCCCCCAACTAGAATAGCCTCCCCTTCAGTTCAAAATGGCCAGTGTCTGTGGCAATTTCTCTGTCAACAGTTTCCTCAGTCTCTTAACTAGCTTTTCCTTAGTGTCTGGCAGTCTCCTCCTCATCCTCCCCTCCCCTTTATTTTCCTTTGGTAAGTAAGTAAGTGGGGTGTCTACTTCAGTCTCTTCCAGGCCTCTGCAAGCTCCCACCTCTCTGGGACCATCACTGAGGACTTGAGTAGAGGATGCACTTTTGGCTAGGATATAATTTCAATTACATCAGGTGCCACATGATAATGAAGAGTCAATTCTTAGGTCATGCTGAGAAATGTGTCTCCAAGCTGAAGGTGTCACTGACCACATACATTTAAAGTGCTTCAGGCACGGCCTGAGCTCGTGAGAGCTGGGTGTTTGACCAAGCGTGCCCCACGCCTGCCTCAGGCCTTGCCTACTGGTGCTTCTATAAGCAGGACAGTTCAGAAACTTTGTGAGTGGGCTTGTTCTTGAAATACCTGTTTCAAAGTAGCAGGAAAAAGAACCCCTGGAAAGACTGTGTGTGAAGGAAATCTATTTATTTCTTATATGATAAATATTAAAACTATAAGAAAAATTGTGCAGGCATGCTTCATATTTCTGACCGTGGACCAAGACAGCAAGAGTCTGAAGGGAAGCATAATTTTAATTGCGTATTACTCTCGGTGACCATTCCCAGAAGTTTCACATGCTGAAGTCTCACCTTCACTGAGCCATGAAAGGTGTATTTGCTTTTTAAACTTACGCCATCAGGGGATGCATGTTCCATGCAGTGCTGTAGAGGGATAAAAGTGACCAGTCTGCATTACACCCATCCTGCAGGCTTCCAGTGTGTAGTGGTATTTCTTCGTGACAGTGAAGCACTTATTTTTCTTGCACCAAACCGTAGCTTTCTAAGACACAGTTCTCAAGCCAACAGTCAGTTTGAGCTTTATTTTTAGAAACAGAAAAGGTTACAAAATTATGAAAGATATATAAAGCACTGGGGGAAAAAAAAAAAAACAAACAAAAAACAATTTTAGTTTAGAAAGAAGCATACTGTAGATGACCTACCTTCAAGGTCATCTCCATATTAGAATAGGAAGTTTTGCATGCATACAAATTAGAATCTAATCACTTAGTAGGCCCTTGTTTCATGTAATAACAGTAATCAATAAGACTGAAGAACAGACTCATGACTTTTCACTCCAGCGCTAATTCCACTTAATTACAAAGTTTGAGTTAAGTCTGAAGAAGTTCTTGCCCTTTGCTCAGTTCTACTCCAAAGTGGTGGCCAATCTCAGATGCTTTTAGTAAATTCAGAGGCTGAAAGCAATATACTTCTTTGCAGCTGAGAGGATCCCTGCAATCATTGTAAGTCAATCAGGAGGGCCATGTCTCTGGCCAGGCAGCATTCAAAGGTAAGTCTTACTTTCAGCAGTCCACGGTATCTCCTAGAAATGACTTCCAAGGGAAATCACTGCATTCTCATGGTGGAAAAAAAACCTTTCCCTAAACATAAAGGGCTGGAGATTCTGCTTTGAAACAGCAAGAGATGGGCTTAATCTCCAGATGGGTAGAGAGAGAGCTGAAGCCTTTGCCCTTATTTCTTCATGAACAAATGAAGGGGAGAAAGAAGGTTGCCATAGTTCTGAGCAGCAGAGACATCAGAAATGTAGGTGCTGAGCTGAAGCCTCTCTCAGGGACTGAATTTCTTGTTGAAGGGATGAGCTCAATCAGACTTGGCTGAAGCTGCAGGACCGATGGACAGTAGGATGCTAACTGCGCCTCTGAACAGGCCGAAATGGCTTGGGGGGGGGGGGGGGGGGG
>VFFE01007199.1:5676550-5708634 GCA_008921705.1 Burhinus oedicnemus | reverse complement strand
GGGACGACGACAGAACAAGTTTTGATAGGAGTCCTTCTGCTTTGGGTGCAGGAAGCTGCTCTGGGAAAAAGCCCTCTCCAGGACTGGTGGCCTTTTGCCAGGCCTAGGGGGAATGTCTAATTTTACAAAGACTAAAGGTCTCCTGGCTGGTCTTCAGTATCAGTTTAAAAAAGAACAGCTTGGGAGACACCCCTTGTGCCAGACATGAGTAGGGTCTCCCCTTCCCTCAGAAAATGAGCACATGCTGAAGCACTCCCGCAGCCCCAACGCTTGCAGGCAGGACCTCCCCAGCTTTGGGCAACCCGGTCTTTTAGCAAAGATGCTGGCTGTGGGCAAAGCATGTGGAGCTCTGGCTAATTTGATGCCATTCTATTGGACTATTCTGTTGTTGGTTGGGTTTTTTTTTTTAAAGGTCTTAAAATGCTAGTACTAGGGTGTCTTTAATACTGCAGGAGCTGATTGCCTGGGCATCAGAGAATGAAGCAGACTCAACAGATTTACCATTCAGCCACACCTGGGTTATCTCCTTTCATAACAGAAAAATACAAGAGGCTGTTTCCTTGATTTGCCCCATAATAAAGGTAACATTATATGCTTTAGCTCTAACACAAGGCAGAGAGCACTTAAAGCCCAAGGAGCTGTAAGGTCATATTTGATTAAAAAGAAAAGCTGTTCCTTAAGAAAAGACCTGCTTCCCTACACCCTCTTTTCAAAGAAACAAACACAACAATTCATAAGACTACTGAAAAAAAGGGTGTTGTTTTGAAGGCCAAATTTTAAATGAAGAAATTAAACAGAAAAAGCAGACTTTGCTACAGTAAGTAGAGAGGTAGCATAAGGCTGAACTACTGCTGTCACTGAGAATAGCAAAAAATGTTCTAACTTATATCAGAAAGCAATCAAGAACTGATGAGCATCCTGCCCTTCATGGAGTAATGTAAGCGCAGGGCACAGCCCTGTGTGCCCCTGGACAGAAGCTGAGAGAGATTGGGCTTTTTGAATTGTGCAAGGTAGGAAAAAATTCTTTCTTCAATATGTCAAAATAGGCAGCAAAACACTGGAAGAAACAAATACAATCTTCAACATATATAAAATACCTATTCTGAGATGCATGCTTCCAGTGTATATAGTCACAGAGATGCTGTTTTATAAAAATAACATAATTCAAAATGCTTTGTAATTTCTCCTCACCCCCAGCCATAGCCAGTGTTTCTGGTTCAATTCCTGCATTCACAATCCAGAATCAATTACATGAGCTTTTGGTTTTAACACATCATTAACCAAATACTTTGGTCTGGCGCATCCTTCTGCAGACAGGATATCCAGTGTAGAAAAGCCATCAACTGTCTTAAAAATCATAGTTCTTCGTCATTCCTAATTCACAGCATATGTTTGCTCCCATTCAATTCCAACTTGAGAATAGCAGTACAGGAACCCAAGAACAGTCAGTGTTGCCCATGGCCAGCCTATAAATAGAAAGACAGACAATCCTAGTCATAATAATTAATGACTGCTTCAAGTAGAACTACTCTTGGGATGACCAACTTATGATGCTTCTAATTAATTTTATTAGCAATTCAATCGCATATGTAAGTAGAACCAACCCACAAAATTTGAAAGGGGAAATCTGGATTGTCTGAGCTTCTGGGATGCGTGACCCCCTGCAGTGCCATTTTTTTCCATTTTCAGGGAACTGGATCAGGTTTATTCCTGCTCTGCACCTCCAAACAGTACGTGCCAAATTAAAGAGGTCTACTTCAATCCCCTCGGGCTTGAAGCCCTGGCGGGCTTGTCTATCGAGCAGATCCCCAAATGAACCCTGACGCTTTAAGATGGCTATGGCGCTTACTAGGCACAAAGGGATGCATAGCCCCAGTGCAGCCTAGTAAAAACTCAGAACAAATCCAGTTACCTGTTCTGCCAAAAACGTCTCAGGAAACCTCTGATTAAGGCTGTTTTGGATACCCTGCAGCTGGGTGTAAAATTGATGTACATCTACAGCCCAGTAAAAAGCTAATGGGGTCAGAACACCATTGTGCCCGTGCAGAACAGACAGCCCCATTTGCCTGATGTGTTCTTGTTAGATTGTTTTTTTTTCTTATTAACTAAAAAGACTTACTCCTCTTATATATAAAACTTTTGCTGGGGAAATGACATGTTTTGTCATTATTTCAAATCCTTTTTAGTGAAAGTCACCATCTTTTCACTTGAACTTTTTACAGCTAAAGCAGTAAGGAGGAGGTCACAAGCCAAAAGGTCTACTGCTTTCCAGTAGAGTTGTAGATCACTTGAAAACTCCTTATCTGTAGACTTCGTAATCAGGTAAATGATTTTGCTTTTCTTGGTACCCTTCCTGGCACCTCTGTTCCCCTTCTCCATCCTCCTCCTCCCCTTAGAATTTATGAAATTTAGAGTTTACAGGATGGAAGGCCCAGTATTAGGCCCTAATGTTCTTCAGTGTGTTTTGTCTGTGGGAAGAGGGCAGGGAGGAAGGTGTTTGAGGGGTTTTTTGGTGGCTTGTTTGTTGCCGTTGTTGACATAAGAATTTTGGTTATGTGTACGCCTGGTTTTCGGCATGCTGTCCTCAAACCACCAGCAGCTGCTTCAGAAAGAAGGGCTTCAGTGCTCCCTCTTGGGGAAAACTCTGGTCTGAAGGAACCTGCTGGCAGAAATGAGATTCCCCATTGGCAAGGACAAGGGATGGAGAGAAGATGTAATCTCTCCACAACACAATACTCCAGAAAGGACTCTTTCTGAAGGTATGTTTACAAAGTGTTTTGCAGGCTGGCTTTGTCCAGGCGTCAAGCCGATGCCAGTTGGGAGACTGTTTAATTGTGCTAATGTCCAGTTGAGCCTTAGTTTAATAGCCGGCCCTCAGGAGGGCTCGCTGCCTCGGGCTCAGTCCTGCACTTCTGGGGACCGCATGTGCTGGGACCCTTACTCTGTGTTCCAAGACCCTGGGCAGTGTGACACTGCACTCTGGAACAGGCTCAGAAAAAGTTATTTTTCCCCCCTGTGAACAGCAGTGTGTTTGCTTCACGAATCTCTAATTGTTCTGGCCTTGTTTTGTGGTGAAATACAGTCTTGTAATCAGAATGATTTTCATGGAGACATTTACAAATATTAATCGCTTGTCCTCACAACACCCTAAAGCGAAATTATACTTTTTGTGTAATTATTTGTTTCACAAAACAGAATTGCTGAGGTATTTCCAAAGGGATTCGTGACGATCAAATAGTCCCTTTTTTTCTTCAGTGACATTAGGCTACTGTAGATTGGGTTTCACCTTCAATAGCAAGCTAAAGCCCAACTGTGCTTTGTCTCTGATAAAATTGCACATGAAAGTATGTCAATAAATGTAATAAAAAAACCACCTCTTCTGGCAGCAGTATTGTGGTGGCTGCTTTATACAGACAGAGCCAGAAAGCTAAAAAATGACTGAGTCTAGAATTGCCTATTTTTTTATTTAAAGGGCACTTTTGGAAGTCTTGCTAGATACATATTTTGCATTTTTAAATACTTTAAAGCTATGGCCCAAAGAAAATGTGCCAACAGTAGTCTTTAGTCTGGCTTGCTTGTTGGAATAAAGAGGTATGCACCGGAAATCTTCCCTAGGCGCCTTAGATTTCTGATAAGATTCCTCCGTAGTGCCCACGACCTGGGTTCCTGGGGCTCTCCTGCCGCTATAATCAGGATTGTGGTAATCCTTCTGGAACACAGGGAGTCTCTTCTGCACAGTAACAGGTGTCAGGGGTTGCATTTGGCAGATTACCTCCTCCTGATCTAATTAAGATGAAAAGGAAGGGGGAAGACAAAGTGACGCACTATGGGCAAGGGAAAAGGGGTATTTTTTTAATTTAATCCTGCTACAGCTATCCTAGGAGGAGCTGCACAGATCCCAAAGCATTGCTTCCTGCAGAGGCAGAAGGTAGCCAGCACCGAGCAGGGGTAAAAGAGAGGGCACCTCTGCCCTGCTGGCCCTGTCATGCCATGCAGGAAACACGTGCACGGCTGCCGGGCATGGGGAAATGCATATGGTGCTTCCGCTGCAAGTGAGAGAAGCAAAGGCATCATGTTCTGCTCCTATGCAATCCCAGATTAGCTCCAGTCCACTCAAGGCAGATTTGCGCAAGTGCATCCACACCTGAGAAGCGGCCCAAGGACAGCCTGAAGCAAGCAGGGGATCTTTAGACTGTTTTCACTCATCTCTTCCGTTTTAGGATTGGGTATAAAATAAACTTGTTGAAAAGACTGAAGAACTTGGTCTCCAGAAGGTGATGTTGTAGGGAAGGACACATCGAGCAATGCTAATCTAGCAAGGATGCAATTTCAAATTCTGCCTAGCATGTAAATGACCTGTGTGTCATCCTTGCACGTGACTTCTATGATCAAACAGCAGCATGAGCTGCACTCTTGCAAGGTGAGTTCATAGGAGCCTTTTCCTTGCTTAAACAGTTTCTCCTTGTCAACCCAAACAACCAAACAGTACAGATGGTCTCAGATCTGCAGTTCCACGGAAATCTTTTTGCCCTGGGCCAGCAGTGTAAGGTACGTTCTTCCCTCAGGCCTTTTGCTGACTCTCATTCTGCTCCTACCCTCAAACAGAATTCAAGGGGCTCTTCCTTCTGGTGGCTCCCCAGCTTTACATTATCACCCTGAAACACTGCATCCTCACCTACACTGTATCGTTCTCCAAACTCTGCTCGGAAGCATATGTGCCTGCATTCTAGATCAGTATCTCTCTACAAAATTATATACATAAAATGTGCTCTTAAAAACAACATTACTAGGGTCAAATCAAGTACTAAGCTGTTTGGAAATGACTGAGTTAAGTTTGCCTGTTCAAAAACATGTCACATACCACCTTACATCTCAAAATTTCTTGACTGTCTTCAATAATTTGATTTTAAGCTTGAAGGCCAAGTTTCAGGAGACAACTCAGATTTTTCATAATCTTTTTTGTGGAAAGATGAATTAGTATTCATTAACATATGCTATTTTTAAATCCAAGAACAAATTCATATGCTATTTGCAAATCCAGCCATAGTTGTGAGCTTTACCTGCACAAATTTCTTTTAAAACAGCTGGGCTTCCCTTTTAACAAAGGAACGCTGGGTGAGAAACATTAATGGAATCATGACAAAATTCTCTGCTTATACAGGTATGCTGCTCCACAAAAATCAAACACAAACTCCCTTGTGACGAGGACTGCGAATTCTGTGGCAAGGTGACACCAGCACTTTATCCGTCTATCACACAGCCTCTTCCCAAAGAAGTCTCCAGTCCCAACTAGGCAGGAGGCAATGGTCTGTCACACACAGCTGATCTGTCTAAACAGTCTTGCTGGTTTAAAACCACATTTTAATACGTTATGTGCTCAGCTTTCAGCATAATGTATAGGACACTTGTTTTCATTACACAGTCAAAACAGAATTAACACAAACCAAGGCTGAAGTACTCAACAACTTTTTTGCCTCAGTCTTCACTGGCAATCTCTTTTCCCACACATCTCGAGTGGATGGGCCGCAAGATGGGGACTGGGGGAGCAAAGTCCCGCCCACTGTAAGAGAAGATCAGGTTTGTGACCAGCTGAGGAACCTGAACATGCAGAAGCCTATGGGATCTGATGAGATGCATCCCAGACTCCTGAGGGAACTGGCTGATGTAGCTTGCCAAGCCACTCTCCATGATGTTTGAAAAGTCATAGCAGTCATGTGAAGTCCTTGGTAACTGGAAAATGGGGAACATTGCACCCATTTTTAAAAAGGGTAGAAAGGAGGATCCTGGGAACTACCGACCTGTCTGCCTCACCTCTGTGCCTGGGAAGATCATGGAGCAGATCCTCCTAGAAGCTACACTAAGGCACATGGAGAACAGGGAGGTGGTTACAGATCGCCGGTATGGCTTCACCAAGGGCAAGTTCTGCCTGAACAACCTAGTGGCTGTCTATGATGGAGTGACTACATCAGTGGACAAAGGAAGAGCTACAGATGTCGTCTATCTGGACTTCTGTAAGGCCTTTGACATGGTCCCCTCCCAACATTCTTCTCTCTAAATTTGAGAGATACGGATTTGATGGGTGGATGGTTCAGTGGATAAGGAATTGGTTGGATGGTCATATCGAGAGGGTAGTGGTCAACAGCTCAATGTCCACATGGAGATCGGTGACAAGTGGTGTCCCTCAGGGGTCTGTACTGGGACCACCAGTACTGTTTAATATCTTCATCAATGACTTAGACAGTGGGATCAAGTGCACACTCACCACGTTTGCAGATGACACCAAGCTGAGTGGTGCAGTTGACATGCCTGAGGGATGGGATGCCATCCACAGGGATCTGGACAAGCTTGAGAAGTGGGCCTGTGTGAACCTCATGAGGTTCAACAAGGCCAAGTTCAGCAAGGTCCTGCACCTGGGTCAGGGGAACCCCCAGTATCAATACAGGCTGGGGGGTGAAGGGATTGAGAGCAGCCCTGCCGAGAAGGACCTGGGGGTACTGGTGGATGGCAAGCTGGACATAAGCCGGCAATGTGCGCTCGCAGCCCAGAAGGCCAACCGTATCCTGGGCAAGAAGCGTGGCCAGCAGGTCCAGGGAGGTGATTCTGCCTCTCTACTCTGCTCTGCTAAGACCCCACCTGGAGTACTGCGTCCAGCTCTGAAGCCCTCAGCACAGGAAAGACATGGACCTGTTGGAGCGGTTCCAGAATAGGGCCACAAAAATGATCAGAGGGATGGAACACCTCTCCTGTAAGGACAGGTGGAGAGAGTTGGGGTTGTTCAGCCTGGAGAAGAGAAGGAGACCTTATTGCAGCCTTTTAGTATTTAAAGGGGGCTTATAAGAAAGACGGGGACAGACTTTTTAGTAGGGCCTGTTGTGATAGGACAAGGGGTAATGGTTTTAAACTAAAAGAGGGTAGATTTAGACTAGATAGAAGGAAGAAATTTTTTACAATGAGGGTGGTGAAACACTGGAACAGGTTGCCCAGAGAAGTGGTAGATGCCCCATCCCTGGAGACATTCAACGTCAGGTTGGATGGGGCTCTGAGCAACCTGATCTAGTTGAAGATGTCCCTGCTTGCGGGAGGGGTTGGACTAGATGACCCTTAAAGGTCCCGTCCAACCTAAACTATTCAATGATTCTAACTGCAACAGGACCAGCTTTTGTAGCGCCTCCTTCCTTTAAACTTCCCATTTCCCCTTCAAGAACACTTCTGGATACTTTGCAAACACCTAGAAAAGGTCATGTTTCTGGCACACTCTGGATTTTGAAGGGAGTGGGGTAAAACTAAGCTTTAAACTCAAAAGTAATAGCCTGGCTCACAGCTCTCAAAAGACCAGTTATGTCCTCATTACCTCAGTTCAAACCATCTGAACCAACATTTAATCATATATCCATAAGGAAGCTATTTCAAATTTCCTAATCACCTACACTAATGGGAAAAAAAAAATCACACCAGGAATGTTTCGAGCATACCCGGGTTTCACATCATCATGAAAATACTAGGAAACAGCCCTTTGTTCCCTCCAAGCTGTGAGATGTAAGCGAAAGGGACCGTAGTTGCATTTTGCATTTTCCCAAACTGCCTTAGTAGCTTTGGGACCTTAATGTTATTTTCAGATGTGACTTGGCTGCACAGTCCTCCGAAGTCTTCAAGTACAGAGTAGTTATTAAATCACTAGAAGTCAGAAAAAGTCATCTCTTTGAAAAGCTTGACTTCAGGAGAGCACATCTTACTCTGACTTTGATTTGGAAGTACTTAAGTTGCCGTAAGACTTAGCACTCAGGAAAATTTAGCCTTAAACAAAAGTTCACATGTGACAAGACACTGAAGCAACTCCTCTGTAAAGTGGAATTAAGGAGACACAACTGTGGGGAGAAGAACAAGCACCGATTTGTCAAGCAGGAAAAAAAGCCAAAGCAAACCATCATTTAAGGCCAAGACCTCTCTTACCTACAGTTACTAACATCCTTACAAGATCAGTAAAACTGCCACATTTTCAGGAAAAATAACACATTAAAAACCAAAGATCAATTGAAAGAAACCTATTATCTAGCCCAACATTTGAAGCAGATGATAAACTCTGGATTTTTTTTAATTTTAATTTCAATTTCAGGTCAGTTTGTCACTTCGAGGTGGACCCCTGCTGACCACTGCAGCAGGGCACGTCCAACAGCACGTATTACAGACACTGCAGTCTGATACCCAAGTACTCTTTAGGTATTTGGAAAGCAAACCCTGTATATTTTCAGCTGTGTTAGCATTCAGCATGCACATGTGGGACTGGATAACTTCAAAGCACATTAGAGGTGATTTAACAGTTTATACAAAATTGCTCCACGCGTTGTGCATCAACTCTTCCAGCTGCTCTGTACACACAGACATGATGCACACAGCCCTGCTTAATGCTGGGCCTGGGTAGCACTGCATTATGCAGTATGTGCTGTATTTGCACAGCTGAACAGAAACTAACATTCGTTTCACTGTCTTTTCACAGATACTGTTCTTCTTCCAACAGACCAAGCTCAGTGTTTCAATGAAGGCAGAAATGGAAGGGACTGCTCTCTTTCTCCTGGAGTTCATTCCTCTTCGCCCGCCCACCTGCCCCTTCTTCAGTTTCTAATCAAATTCTGTCATTGCCTCAGATTGCTGGGTTCACCCTTGGCAAGCTCTGGAGTGGTTTATTAGTGGCTGGCAGCTTTGCTCTAAACACTTCTGTGTTACAGCTCATCCTAAGAACAAAATTTAGAGCTGGGAAGATGCAAGCAGAGCTGGTAGGAAGCTGGGCAAAACTCTCATATATGTTGAATTACACCCTCTCTGCGGTAAAATAAACTTACTGCAGTATCATGTAGGGCCAAAAGGCAGAGAAGAATAATCATGTAAAACATTAAATGAAGACATGTAATTTCCCTTTTGTGTGGCTGCAGCATGTCTAAATTACTTGCTATACTGCAGGTACAGCAACATATTAGATTGACAGAAAATGTGATAATGTATCTAAATCACCCAGCTGTACCCCATCCCAATCACATCTGCCCCATTTCCACTGATCTCTGTACGCTCTGCTTGAGCCGACCAGATTTGACAGTGATCTAAACCCAATTTAAAGATTTTTCCCCCAGTTTAATCTCCCACTGCTCTGCAAGCTCTATACTACCTAGAGAATTTGACTAGACATGCGGTGTTTCACCAGTCTGTATTTTCTTGAGCAGTGCTATTAAAAGACTTTTTTCTGTATGCATCAAGTGCTGTACAAAAAGCTTTGGTCAGGGAAGCAGTCTTCTGATTATTTAAATTCTTCGTAATCTCCTGATGCTGGTGATCAAATTTTTTTCTTTTTTAATAATCCATATTTGAGAATAGGCCCTTAAAAATATACATTTGTGCATTACTCGCTGTAGCTGCTCCTCTTAAAATCCAGCAGAATATTTAATACTTGAAATCTTAGCCTAAAGGCTAATTAAGGGTCCCAGTTTCTGAGTTTAAAATGTAAAAAGAAGAGTCTACTGATTTGTATTATTCAAGTGCTTAAATTCAACTGTGGTGCTTTTCTAAATTAGTAGCTAACTTAGGTATTACTAACTGTGAATATCCTGTGTCCTTGTGTAGAAGCTTTTACTAATAAGCATTTTATTTTTGCATCCTTCCAGTTCAGCTACTCATACATAAACTTCTGCTGCTATCAAACAGGCCTGGAAAAAAGAGCTGACACAGAGAATTTCACTTCCATTAAACTGGCTTCTTGGCTGTTGTGTAGGAGCACTCAAACCAGGGATATCAAATCACCTCCAGCTGTTCATCGAGGATTTATTATTATTATTATTATTATTATTATTATTATTATTAGTAGTAGTAGTAGTAGTAGTAGTAGTAGTAGTAGAAGTAGTAGTAGTGATAGGATTATTATTATCAGGGATAACTGCAAGGATGGTAAGGTAAGATGCCGTACATAGAGTATAACGAATTCAGTTGCAAAAGAATACACATGGCAAGCAAAGTCCTAACCTGAGCCATGGCAGGGTTTTTTGGCTGTTACTTTCAGCCTCCACATTGCACACGTTGCAAAGGACAGGCAATGAATTCTGCCAGCAAACACACAGCCCGTGAAGTCCCAGCTGGGCATCTCCATCCTCCTGCCCCATTTAAAGCAGCGCACAGATTCACAAGGTCTGTATATTCAGGATGCCACCTCATCCCATTATTAGCCCCCATCAAACAGCTCCCACATCTTTCCCCTCCATCCACTGTGTAGCCTGGGAGCAGAGCAGCAGAACGGCTCAGCCAAGGGGAACCAGCCTGGGAGACTCTGAGCTGACCTTACTTATTGCTATAGGTTTCCAGGTATTGAAGATACTTAAGCTTCAAGGGTGGGTAAGGTCCGAATATTCAGAAAAAGTATTACTGTACAATAGGAGGTATTTCAAGGAAAATGACGGAAATGCTGTAAGGATAACTCAAAAGCTGTCGCACGCAACATCTGGAAACAAGGCTGAAAAGGACAAAATCCTTAGCTGCCAGGTCTAGACCTGAACTTCAGCCAAATACACTGGCAGTAACCGCAAAAGCTTCCTCTTCAGTAGACATGAAGCAGTTTCCAGCTAAAGACATTAACAAATGTATAACATAGTAGTCTACTTATGTGAATTTTAAATTATACCATCCTGCTTACATCTGTGGCTTTCTGATGAGTACTTATCACTGCTGAGAAAAATTGAAAATGGACAGATAACAGTCCAAGACCATCATCTGCAACACAGGATGACCACAGCTCACCCAGATCAGCATTACTGAGAGCAGAAAGCTATAGTCTCTTAGTGTTTTCATAATGCAAACAGGTTTTATTTAGCAGATACAGGTCACAAAAGTTGTGGGGTTTCTGTGTTCTTATTGTGCATGGAACCACACTCTATCATAACTAAAATAATTTTACTTTTATGTTTGATGGCACTGAATCACAGAATCACAGGGGTTGGAAGGGACCTCTGGAGATCATCTAGTCCAACCCCTCTGCCAGAGCAGGGACACCTAGAGCAGGTTGCACAGGATGGCGTCCAGGCGGGTTTGGAATGTCTCCAGAGTGGGAGACTCCACCACCTCTCTGGGCAGCCTGTTCCAGTGCTCTGCCACCCTCAAAGGAAAGAAGTTCCTCCTCATGTTCAGATGGAACTTCCTATGGTCAAGTTTGTGCCCATTACCTCTTGTCCTAACACTGGGCACCACTGAAAAAAGACTGGTCCCATCCTCCCAGCACCCTCCCTTTAAGTATTTGTAAGCATTGATGAGATCCCCCCCTCAGTCTTCTCCAGACTAAAAAGACCCAAGTCCCTCAGCCTTTCCTCATAAGAAAGATGTTCCAGTCCCCTAATAATCTTTGTAGCCCCTCTGCTGTACCCCCTCCAGCAATTCCCGGTCCTTCTTGAGCCGGGGAGCCCAGAACTGGACACAGGACTCCAGGTGCGGCCTCACCAGGGCAGAGTAGAGGGGGGGAAAACCTCCCTTGACCCACTGAAGAAAGTTGCGTGCTGACAAGGACTTTCTTAAACAACAGGAAATAATTCAACCTAAGTCAGGGCTGAGGATACTGAACATACTTTTTCCTATTAATTAGATAAGCTGCAAATAAACAATTTCATAGGTAGAGCTCAAAAGATAGGCCTATCCTACAGCTTTTATAAAGCACCCCTAGACACAATTCAATGATGATGCCAAAATTATTTGCATTGCATTAAGTATGTACACGAAAGAAAAAAAACCCTGCTGTGTTATTTACAGATGCTGGTAAATGCTCTGTGGATGCAGGTATCCGTACAGGATATGCCTACCTGCATGGATTTTCCATTTTGCCTTTGGAGCCAGAACCTCATTTAATGCTACCTAACCATGACACTAGCAGCTCTCCAGACACTGTACAATGTAGATCAGAAGCATTGTTTTCCCTGTATGTGTCACATGACGTGAGCAGGATGATGCTGATAACTTCACTCTATATTTCTTGGGGTTTTTTTGTGGTATTACCTGACCATAATTCTACCTTAAGTATTTTTGCTTCTAAACATTGTATAAAGCACAAAGGAATGACAGGAGTTATGCCTTCTACTTCATGTTTTAAAATAAAGCTTCACCCTCTACTAGTTTTTCCAGCAGAGGTAGTCCGTGGAAAAAAGCCTGAGATTTTAGGCAGTAATCCTGGTCTCATGCATATCAAGTGGACTCGGGAGTAATTCAACTAAAATCAAAAGAACCATATTCATGCTACCGCTGAATTTGAAATAACAGTAAGGAAGACTGCTTAAAACTGCCTGGCAGAATCTTTCTGCCACAACTGCTAATAGGAAAGGAAAAGAAAACCAAACAAACAGCTTTAGTTTTCAGATTAAGGGGTGAATCTGTAAATCAGAAGTGACCTTCCTTCTCCTCCCAGGTCTTTAGTTGAGAGCTACACACAGCTAATGTGAAATCAAAGCTCACAAATTATGAAATCTCAATGTTTCTTCATTTATTTTTAGAACAGAGACAAAAGCTTTCAAAAGCATTATTGTAAGTAAAGATGCATCTTCACCCAGAAGCAAGGCAAAAGAGCTACCTCTTCCAAGTGTTATGCAAAGAAAACATTTTAGAGTAATATAGCTGGCTGGGCATGCATAAGGACAGTGCTATCCTTATCATTAAATGTCTACTCAGGTATTCCCAGCACAACCTCCCCTTAAATACGGTGTAAACAATTATGGAAAGATAATTCTTGCAAAGATTTTAGGGCATTTTCCACTTCTAATTATTTGCTGAGAGCATTATAGATGCCCATCAAAGCATCAGAGCCAGGAGCCTCCTTTCGTTACAGCTGCAAGATGAAACAGGAGAATAAAGAGCTAACTCCCCAGAAGAACATGAATGTCCCAAAGGCAGAGCTGGGAACGCGCTGCTGCCTGGCAGGATCCTGAGGTGAGCATCTGTCTCTTACCGAGTAGAGAGATACCCATGTTATTGTACAGAAAGACATGCTGAGCAGAAGGGTAAATTAACTTTCCCTGTACTACAGCTTGAATTTCAGGAAGATTTCTGTATCAATCTAATTTGGGTTCTTGGATTTAGGTTTGTATGACAGCCTTTTTGCATACAACAAAACTCCTTCTGTAGCCCTTTAGCGCGAGGGAGCTCTTGAGAAATCAAGGCTATATACTCTCAAAAGCAGAGGATTTTAACCAGGGATTCAGACAGGAACCGTCAATCACCAGCTAGCAAACATTTAGGTTAAAAGGTGAAGTACTATAATTGATTTCCCCAACCCAGTTTCTGGCTAAGGTACCCTGGAATGGTCATGAATATAAGATGCTTAAATGACCGTAAAATAATTAATTTTTAAATGTGAAGAATTATTTAAGGATGAATTATGCACAGCCCCCTTCCTACCTGCAGCACACTTTTTAATCTACAATTTTTCCTTGTCATGCTCAAAAATACTCATGTTCCCAGACCGTTGCAGCAATTCTATGGCACTGTCTTGTCCCTTCACAGCGTTAAGAATAAGAAAAAAAGCAGAGAGCGTGACAAATTTAACAACTATTTACAACCAGCTACGCTAGCAATAAACAAACTGCAACTTCTTATCACAGAGCTCTCATACCTGAAATGCTCTGTGTAATGAAAATTATATTACCTGTTAGAGCTTAATACAGTAAGAGAAGGACTGAGCGCACATGGGTAATTTACAGGAACACTGCACTTGGGATAATTGCTGTATCAGTGTAAAGCCAGGACTACAAGTGAGGCCACTGAACCGAGTTCTCACTTAACAGAAATCAAACATCTTGAGGGAAGGAAGTACATAGATAAGGTAACCAGGCAATCTTGCAACCGCTTACCGAGCCATAGCAATCGATTCAGGACTAAGGCATTTTTAATGCTGCTGGTCTCAGGTTGTGTGAAGTTGCTCCCCTTCTGCTTATGACTTGTTTTCACAGCCTCACCAAAGGGCAAAGAGACGGGCTGATGCGGAGTTAAGGCAGGCAGCCCTGGAAGGACACTGGTGCCTGAAGGCCACCATCAGCCAACAGAAAACATCGACAATGAACAATCTCCATCACACTGGTGGAATATCACATGAAATATAATTGTTGCATGCAAGTTATCTGTAGGAAAAGGGCCATAGAGGGTTGATCTTGGTTGACCAGTTTGTGATAAAATAATTGTTTCATTTCTCACCTGCACAACCTAACCTGACCCTGCTGCAGCCCATATAGTCATTGCAACTAAATAGAAAAATTATCAGTAAAATAGTTCAATTACAGATAGCTTGTGGGTAAGATTAAATTAATTTCTTTTTTTTTGGAAGAAAGAGTCCACCATCAAGACCATTTGAAACAAAGAAAAAAATAACTTAAAATTACTTGAAAGATAGCAGTATTTAATTGACTTCAAGGTCAAAATCAGACAGTTATATATTCTCAGAAAACCCATTCTGGATTTCAAGAGTACACCTAGTGAGTTTGGGGAGGAAATACCTTATTCCCTGCTTTCTGTGTGAATTGGAAGTGTGCTCTCTGCAACACAGAGCCCAGAGAGTACCTGAAAACACAGGTTTACCCATGTGCGATGTGTAAGCGTGGAGCTCATCTGAAGCAAAAGCTAGCAAACCCTTTATCACCTATATCAGAGAACATGCATTAGCAATGCCCAGGCAGCTACATCAAGACGCAAAATCTGCCAGCACTGCCAGGTCCTGGCACCTTGTTTCCTGAGCCCTGCTCCGCTTTCCTGGGATCTGGTCTCAGGCCAGTAAGCAGCCACCTGAGGGGAGGAAGTGTGACCGGCACAAATCTGAGCGAGTTACGGTGAGTTCACACCATGAGTTCGGTGTAGTAACCCAGAGCAAAACGATTTCGTCAGCCCGAGCTCCTTCATCTCTACACTGAGGGTAACAACACGTCTTTGCCCTGTAGCGGGCTCAGAGGCAGGCACATGGGAAGATGTACCTGTTGTTACAAGAGCCTAGCTGCTCTCCTTGCGCTCCTGTTTTAAGAAAGCTTCCTGAACAGATGCTGAACGGGACCACTCACAATGTTCTCTTCAGGTAAGATGGCTGCACTGGTGGAACAAAGCATGTGCAGGAACAATCCTGCGACTGCAAAAAGATTTTCTAAAAAAACATCCTTTTTTTATCTCTTTAGCAGCATATTCCCCTTTCCAGAAGAAAAAAAACCTTCACAACCACCACCTCCTTTACATTACGTCAAACTATAACCAAGTAAAACAGTATTACTATGCCTTGCCAGAAAGTTAGTGCCTATATTTAAATTGTCTTTCTTAACAAAGTGGAGCTTAGTGCAATGAGGTATAATCTTTCCATGTACGTCCCTGGCCCGCTACAGTTAGCACGGAGCATGATCTGACGCACAGCTGTTACACCCTCTGTCCCACCTGTGCTCTGCTAGTCAGTGTAATAAAAGCATTGCTGCAAACCTTTAATAAGACTGCTGATAGCACTAATAGACACATCTTGCTCAAAACCAACACACGCATACACCTCTCTGGAGGAAACTAGTGACCCATTTATATACATCAGCTCTGTAATGTTCAACTAGTTTCTTGTCTCTTTGCCCAGGTGTGCACTTCAGTGATTCACAGCCTTGATCGCGTTTGCTATTGATGTAAGGCAGGAACAGATTAATTGAAGTCAACTGTACAATCCTGAACTAATCAACACAGCGTGAGCCCCAAGGGCAGCGAGGGCTGGATTTGCTTGACTCCCTCACCAGAAGATGGCTGGGCCCTACGTGGATGTCAGGGACATGAAGGCACCGGCGAGCTCTCAGTGCCCTGACCAGACTTAGCGGGGGCCTCCACCTTGCCCCTGTATTTAACTGCATAAAATTATATTGTTTACGCATATACTGTCTGCGCACTGTGCCTGATAATGACTTGAGTTCCCAGCTCCACTTTGGCCCTGCCTCACCACCACCACCTTGCCCAGCCCTGGCTGGCCCCTTGGCCAGCGGACTGTCTCCAGCAGACTTGACTCCAGCGGACTGTCTCTGCCCTTTGTTGAGGCATGTTGGCAAGCGCAGGGTCCTGCTGGCCTTGCTGCCCCCCTGCTCCCCCTTCCTGGTGGAGCAGCTTCGATGGCAAAGAGTAGGCTTCAGCCCCAGCTACCGTGGGATTTCTCCTAGTGCTAATTTCACATCTCATGGGAGAGAAATATAATGAGAACTGGCTACAAAGCAGTCATTTCCATTTGTTAATGGGATAGCACAAAGGAAGAAATGAGAACAAATTTCCATATGTACAGTCCCTGGTAGACAATCATCTCTGCAAACCTCTCCAGAGCGTGCGTAGTGCATGCTGCCTTTCTTCACGGGGTCAGTTGCACAGCTAGAATAATTAATTAATCTTGGCACCATCACATCAGCTCAGAAGATCAGAGCCGGATCTGATTTGTTTCATTTGAGATCACAGTTCATGCGCAACGGTTTGACCACACAGATTAGTCTGATTAAATGTAATTTGGGGCTAATTAATGAATGCCGCATCTCAAGCAGGCCCAGACCATGTTCAAACATCTTTGTTTACAATCACTACACATCAAAACAACACTTTCTCATATACCCATTTTGAAACTAAAACACCAAGGTGGAGAAGTAACCTGCCTGAAGAAGAGAACACAGTGGTTACAGAGGGCTGGCCAGGCTTGGGCAATGCTGGTGTTGAAGCAGGATGGAGCAGGATGAGCTGCAGAGCAGCGCAAAGCCTGGCCATGCGGGCACACAAGGCATGGGATGGAGCATGCCCTGGGAAGAACAAGACATGGGGAACAGCTCTACAGGTAACAGATCAAAGGTCCTCTTTCTCTGTTAGCATCTTTCCTCATGTCACTGTTATGGTCAATAAATGATCCAATGGTAATTCGGCTATGCAGCTAATATTTTTAGCATGGCATAAGAAATGTGAAAATGGTGTATTTTAAAACCTGAGGTGAACAAAATACCTTATTAGGTCTGATCTACTTAGATGTGTATGGTAAGATGGCAGAAGGAAAGCTAGCCTAATTGGACGGGGAGTGGCTTCATTTTAGTTAGGATTGCCAAAGCTAACAGTTGGCAACCCTTGGTATGTTGGTGAAAATGTATTGCCAAATGAAGAACTTAAGGTGTCCATCATTTCCACTGAATAGCTTGAGAAGATCTAACAGATTACCGTTTTGGGGGGGGAGAGATGGGGAATATGGCTCGCCCTGATAAAATAGGCTATTTTTCTTCTGAAGGCAGTATTACTCTTCATCTTGACAAGGAGATTAATGCCAATTACTTTGGCAATAATTAGGATACCTAACAGAGAGGATAGAGGGTTCATCTTCTTCCCTTCCCCTTTATTTTCAGTTGGATCTACTGGATCTACATGAATTATTACTAAAAATCAATTCCTCATGCTGAACTACAGATTCTGGATGAAATGGAAGAGCTTCTCAAGAATTTATGCATGGTGACTTAATGCAGCTGATTTTCACCCAGGAAAATGGAGACTAAGATAATAGCATCCATTTGTTTTATTGGTTCTTAACTCTACTTGGAAATCTTTAAGGCACAATCTGGTTGTCCAGCCATCATATATCGCTCATTTCTTTCAAAAAACCTTTTGACTGGATACTGTCACACCAAGTATAGATTTTGAAAGTCCTGCTTTTTGGATCAAATTTTCTGACACAAGTGTCAGCATCCTTCATGTTTGCTCACACTGTATTCCTTATATGGGCCAAGGCTGCTCAGATGACCCTATATTTCCCCTTTGAAGAATTATTTTGCATTGGCATTTGTCTCAGTGTTCACTTTACTGCAGAACTGCAAGATAACTATGGATAAAAGACCCTCCTCTGTCCTTTAGTGTTTCAGTGAGTACTGGACTCAAGTGAAGAGCTCAGCAGCAGTCAAAGTTTGTGGTAACAAAGAAGCCTGATTAAATAAGAGACATGTACTATTTGGCAGAATCCTTCAGCCATTAATAAAAGGAAAAGTCAAACACAATACTTAATGTTTTGATCACAAACTCTGCTTAAGTCTTCGACTTGCATCCTCGATGACCTTTAAATTGCATTTGAATACATTTCAATTACCAAGGCAGGAAAATTACCCTGGCAGATGGACCAAGGTCATTACCAATTTACTAACATCTCTACCTTCCCTTTTGCTGAAGCCCCTGTATCTTTATGGCTTTAGAATAATAAATTATTTTTTATTCTTCAGAGAGTGATGTAGCTTAATTTGTTTTAAATCCTAACCCAAACTGCAACAGATGTTATAATTGTTGGGTGGAATACTTGAGAGGCTGTGGCACATCTCCATTTTGATTTGCTATTGGAGGCCTCAAAACATAATAAATAAAAGTACAGAGAAGGACAGAAGCAGAAAGGCGACTCAAATGCGTTGGCATCACCCTAGACAAAGACTCTGAAAAAATAAACATCAAAAGGTTAAAGTGATCAAGTGAATCTCCAGTAAGAGAAAGAAATGTCAGAGGTAGACTGAGAACCGACCTAGGGAAATAGTGACAAAGAAAAGATAGGAAGCAAGAGTCAAACTCACAGATTTGAACAAATTAATTCTTCACTCAAAAAGAAGTCATAAGAGGCTCCTCAACTCACCAATACTGATCTAACAGTCCAGTCAGAAAATGGGCAAAGAATGGGCCCTATACACTACATTAGACAACAAATGGTCTTAATCAACTATGTTATGAGAGAGTATGTAAGAATACATTCAAGTATTCTTGTTAAATAATACTTGGTTTTTAGAAAAGGAGACAGGAAAAAAGATTTGATAACAGTATTTTTTTTTTTCAGATCTTAGGTGGTTATTCTTAGTCTTACAAGTAAAAGCACACAAAGCTCTTATGTCAGCATAAACTTTCCCCACTGCTCACGAGTGTGCCTCAGCAGGGACACTAGCTAGCTCAACTTGTCTTGTGCCTTTGGTGCGTACATGCATCCTGTATGTACAGAACGGATACTGAAGGTCATTTGGCACCCCCAAAAGATACTCCCAAAAATGATATATTTGTAAATTGCCATTACTACTAACTAGGGTGGCCTTCACCTGGTAAAAATAGGTCCAGTCTTTTCAGCCTTCTTTCAGAGCTAATTACGCGAATTTTGTTACGGAGTGAAGACTTAAGTTAGTCTACAGTGAAGAGCTGTAGGCTTGGTACAGGCTGACCAGCAGCTTAATTATAGCTGTAATCTTACCAATGCAGAAAAATGTTATTGTCTTCCCTCTCGGAGATATAAGTGGACCTAATCTTGTATCTCAATCAAGCTTAACAGAACACTAAATACAAGTGCTGTCAGTAGCCAACTTCTTTAATGAAGGCAGCAGTACATAAAGCTGAATTTAATTATTAATGAAATTACTCCTGCAGAACTCACATGATGGTAGAAACACTCTGTAAAAAGTGTTGAGTAAATGTTAACATTTTTTAAAAAAATAACCACTATCTTTGATTAATGGAGATCTAATGAGACTATACATTAACTTTGAATCATCTATAAATTGTCATGGAAGTAATTCGTGTCATCTTTCAAAACCAGTACAAATTTGGCAAAGTACTACATGTAATACAGGGTCTTGATGTAATTAACTTCAGTGACTAAAATGCTCATGAAGCGTGTGTCCTCAGCTAAGCACGGCACTGACGTGGTCTCAAGTTTCAAGAGAACTGATGGGTCAGCACTTAGTGTTGTAACAGAAGCACAGGAAGGTTACTGTAGGCAGACCTTTACAGTTGTTTTATATACTACTGTGCCTGCACTGAAACGAAATCAGATATTCAATGTAACACCACAGACAGTGTGAAGATATAGAAAGTGCAAGGGTAAGCAGGACAAAAAAGAAATCAACTGACCCTTATTTTTTCACAATCATGCTGACGATTCAGCATTTTAAGATGTGACATCTGGGTATGCAGTGTGTTTTCCTGTTTGTTTTTTACTTTGTTAGTGGCCATGCTCATAGTAGCGCCTGCACAGCATGTTATACCAACAGTACCTATTGCATTTGCTGGGGCAATAATTATATTGGACCAAATTCCCAAGAGGAAACATGCTTCGCCCCAGGAAGCTTTTGCTGGAGGCTCGCACTGGAGCTACCCCTAATGCTGGGCTCAGCTGTCTGCCTCCTTTGGAAGCTGCTCCATGGCTTGTCAGAGTGTCACTACATAAAAACCCCATGATTTTCTGTATCCTTGTGGCTTGCACACTCCCCTGTAGCAGAACGGAATAGAGAAGTCCCCTCCCTGCTCCATAGACTACATTTTGTTTCTATCCAGTAACTGTTTAAGGTAAAGCTGACTTTCCAGTATGGCCCAACTGGCAGAAACTAAAGCAAACACATCCTACAGATGCTTCCAGCTTGCCTTTATTGTTCCCTAGGGGGCATCAAAAGCCCAGACCATGCAGAGGACATCTCACTACTCCACTTTACCTACGCAGCGGGCAGTAAAGGCAAGGGCAGATTTTCAGAGGAAGAATAAAACCCACAAATAAAGACGAAAGCATCACAAAGGACCCCTAACCTGTGCATGATAGACACATACACTAAGAAGGACAATTCTGGAGGAAAAAAGGGTTATGGGACAGAAAGAGCCATTTCCTCCAGACTGTGAAAGCAGGTAAATGCTGACTCTCCTAGTTTCTCCTGTCCTCATCTCACAACCTTTCACCAGCGATAATGTTACTTAAAAAAGAAGCACGAGATAAAGCTTGTGTATTTGACTGTAATGCAGGAGGCCAGCTTCACTGAGAGACAGATCAGCCATGCTTATTGCAATGTAAAGAAGACACCTTCATCTTAATGAGAGATCATTACTTTTCAAACCAGGACTCGACCTTTCTAAACTTGGCATAGGTCAAACAAATGGAGACACACCTAATTCATGGCAACCCTTTCTATACACAATAGTGGTTTTTTCATGCACTGTTGTCGATAAAGACTTTACTGTCAGCTCAAGAGGCACAGAAACCAAGGCACTGAAAGGATCTTCTAACGCTACTGTGTTTCTGCTTCATGATCACTTCTGTCTCTTCCTTCTGTGCTCCTGAGCTCTGTTCACAAACCCCAAAGAACCTGGTGTCTAAGCAGGGCTGTGAAAAAGCACATCAGAGGGAGGAATGAATGCTGAACTACTTCTGCCTGACAGCAGGCATGACAGCCACGATCTGTTCCTAGTTCTGCCACTGACTTGCTACTTCTCTCTGTGCCTCTGTGTCCCTTTGTTATTTGTAAAGCAACTGGAATCACAAAATTCTTCAAATATTTAGGTCAAAAATACAATACAAGACAACAAAAGGATACACCCGTCTATTGCCATATTTTACTGCTCAGAAACCTGGCAACCTATTGTAACCTTAAAGATGGCCAAAGCAGATTGAAACGGCATAAGGAGAATAAACCATGCTCTCTCTCTTCAGGAGTGGCAATTTGAAACAATGCAGGTTTATAAGGATAGGTGTTTTGGGATATTTTTGAGCAATTTTGTTCAACATGTTGACAGTGCAACTGCAATGAAGACAGGTGCTATTTAATTATTTCTTTTTTAATAAATGGCATCATGATGTAAAACTTGCATCTTATCAAACAGGTTAGCTCATACAAAGATGTGCACAGAGCTTCATGAAAGTGTCACCATCAGCCCGCATCAGGCTCATTGGAAAGGACGCTTTAGGAACAACAGAATGATCTTGCTGCTGCTAGGAAAGACCTTTAACTTTGGCTGCTGTGCAGCGTTTTGGATTTTACTGTTCAGCATAAAGCAGCAAGGTGATATCAAATGCCCCTTACAACTAAACTGCTCACATCAGGTAACACTATAATAAGGTGCAATCCCTGTTCTACATAATTTTGCTGGTAGAAGTTACAAGAGTATTCCTGCCATTACATGCTGTTTCCAACTCTCCAGGGAAGAGTTTTATGGAGCTGGTACAAAGCATGGATTTATGCGAGATGTCTTCCTGGTACAGCCTGTGGGTATCCCTGTACTTGCAAGGTGCCCTCTGCATAGGTATGGCCCCAAGTGTATGAACTGAGAATAGACAGCTGGACAGAAATCCTCTCATGGTTTTTCCCTCTTTGAAAAGTGATCCTCCACAGAAATCCCAGACTAACTCCAGACATTCTTTAGGAAGTCATTAGTTCTTGAGAAATTCGGCATTTTGAAGTTACCCTGCATCCCTCAGGGCTAACCTCTCCTAAATGTGGTGGACTGGTGGCTCTCACTCCAACTAGAGCTAGCCTCTGTCCCTTCTAGCAAGAGGCAGCCATTAGTAATTTTCCCCCAGGAAGCACGGTTCATTATATGCTTCTGCCAAGTATAAAATAGTTTTTGGCTCCTTTAGATTTTTGTTTCATTTTGTTTTGCAGCATGGCACAGAATAAAAGGCAATGTGCATTGAACTGTTTATGTGATAGAAGGCACGACTGCCACTACACAAGTTGAAGCAGCTCAATAGCTGAAAACAGCCGCTTCCTGCAGAGTATTGATGTGACAAAACTTGGACTCATTTTTTGAGTCACGCAATAGATCTTCAGCCCAGTACAGAGCAGCAAGTGTATTGAACGCAGGCTGTGTAAAATTCAGTATGCAGCTTACTCCAAATTAGCTTTTTGTGAGATGGCCTCACCGTTTGGAGAAGATTTCTTAAAAACAACACCTTGATCGTGTTTTCTAAGGCTGTGAAAGTGTACGTGAAAGAAATAAGGCTGACTGCAGTAAATGTAAGGTTTAATGTATCTGGGATAAGCGCCTACTAAAATTTTCACATGACATAATAAGGCTCAGATTTAAATACTGTAGTCTTTGTAGAAAATGCATTTACCACAGAAAAGAAAATCCAGACATCTAAATCTGGTACTGACAAAATCAGTGGGGATTGTGGCACCACCCACAAAGGACACAGGACTGGGTTGCCAGGGCGTGATGCTCTTTGTTGTATGGCGATGACCACTCCCAGCAACTCAGGCAGATTTCAGAAGCACTCAATAATCTGGGGGACTTGGCTTGAAAGTAGCTGAAATATTGATGCCTACCTCACCCTGGAAATATACCATTTGCTAGTGATTGTTATTGGGGGACTTCACATCTATAAATACATAACAGGACCTTTGCTTAAACCAAACCTCCCCAGCCCCCAAACGATCCCCCACGCCTTCCGATCTGAGAAAAGGAGTACATTAAATATTTTAATAAATAGCAATACTTCAATATTAAAATGATTTATCTCTCTAGTAAAACAGTTGGAGTAGAGGACAGGAAAACAAACAGAACTTTTTATCTACTTCAGTGAAAAAAAGCAGACACAATTTTGCATAGACAGATCAAAATACTTCTGTAAAATGAAATTGTTTAACAAATAACTGCCAGACTCCTGTAAAGTGTTAGATCTTCTACTCTTAATTTCATGAAAAGCATTTAGAAAACAGAAGGTGACACTCACGTTTGCTCTGAATCTGTAAATTTGACTTGAACAAACTTTGCTATAATTCCTCCATCTATCAACTTTTTCACTTCAGTATTTGGTTACCTTATAGCTACCAACTTATTTACCTGCATGATCTTTCTGTGCATGGAAACTGTCCCACCTTTTCATCATTCCCGCTGTTCTTCTCCAAAACCTGTCAAGCACTGCTACATGCTTTCTCATACTGGGAGAAGGCTACAGGGACTGCAGAGCTCAATAGCAGCCTGAATATAATTACCAGAGCATGTACGTAAATACTGTGGTATACAAGTCTCATGCAGTACTGGTAAACGTGGCAGGGTAAAGCAGAAGAAGGAAGTCCAAATAAAGTAACAAGGCGTAAAAGGAACAAATTGTGGCAGGGATAGGAAGAAATGCAGGTGGAACTGTCTATAGAGAAGATACCACAAGTGGAGCAACTGTCTGAAAAGCAGGACCATATAGGAAAGTTGTCATGTCAAAATCAATGAGAAAAACTGGTGCAAAATAACACAACATTAGAGCAGGGAGAGCAGAAGGGCAAACGCTACTTTCCATATTGTGCAGACAGAAGTCTGCTACGCTGACTCAGAGCTATGCAATAAATCCATATATGCTTGAGCCTTATGCTTATGACTGATAAATGCTTATATGCGATGCTTTTATGAACTTGCATATGGTATGCTCAAGCACTGTAGAAACCCAACCTAGAACTAAATAAGCCTCCAAGCCAGATGCTACTTCTGGAGCTTTTTGCACCTACTTCCAAATGAAGTCATATACAAGTTTGCATCTGTCAAGATGTGGGCACGGCACAGCCTTGTACCATGGGAAGATGGCGTTCCCGAGAATGGACAACGCTCATGTTTGGTTTTTTCTGCTGCTGAGCTGATGTTTTCATTGGACTGTCACTGAGATAATGCCAGGCTCTCTCTGGGACAGTAACAGTCAGCTCAGAGAGATGGAGATTGGATTTTGTTCCCTCCCTCTCCTCTGTCAACATACAGTGAACGTATAAGCGAACTGTAGTTAGCATGTAAGTGAACTAAATTTCATCTGCCATTTTATTGCTATACCACTGAAGCCTCGTAAGATTTTTCTGCACCTATTTATGCTTGCTCCATGTATTTTCTACCATTAATACTCAGTATCATCAGCAAAGTTGACCACCTAGCACAGGATGTGAGCAGGCGAGTAATACGTGGCTCCCAGGCACCTAGCAAAAATTTCTTCTTCCCCAGAAGCAGAGAGAGAACAGGACAAAGTCAGTCATGTTCCCTTTATAGTCCAGTTCAGCTCTTGGGGAAGACTAGTGGTGCCTGCTCCAGGCTATGTCTCTGCCTGGCCCAGAGAGCACAACCAGCAACCACTAACAAGCAAGACAGAAGGACGCAAAGAAGCCACAGCATATACCAACGTTACGGCTCTGTCCCGCAGTGCTAACACAAACTGTTTCAGATCAGGCGCCAGACTGATTTACACTGGTGCTAAGTCACCCAGTAACAGTTACACATCAAAAAACCACAACTGTCCCCGTTAACTTGAGGAGGAATTTCTGAATACGAAAAGAGTGACTGGCTAATTCCCAAAAGACAAAAGGCCAAATCCTGACAGACGTGGTTGTTCCTCACCTCTGGGGCACAAACCAAAGTCCTCCCCAGACTTCCCTTCCCCTTCTCCTCAGCTCCAACCAAATGCCAAGTCTTGCCTCCAGCCTTTCAAAGAAAACTGCCAGCCTGGTTGTATGTACTGCAGCCCCATGCTTGGAAA
Source organism: Burhinus oedicnemus (assembly GCA_008921705.1). NCBI lineage: Eukaryota > Metazoa > Chordata > Aves > Charadriiformes > Burhinidae > Burhinus > Burhinus oedicnemus. The sequence goes on along the minus strand of VFFE01007199.1, from coordinate 5,683,391 downwards.
TGCCTGAAGTGTTCTGACTCTTTTCTTCTGGGAATTGGCCTGAGGGAAAGTAGAAATAAAAACTCAACACACACCCCCCGCAAAAAAAAAAAAAAAAAGCAAATGAAGAATTAATGGTCTTGTAGTGAGAAATCTGAGGTGTTTCTAAGCCTATTTGTAATACATCAATTCAATTTCTTTCAGGATTAATATAGTATAGAAATGCTAATATTAGTCTTCAGTCTTCTAATGTCACTGCTAGAAAAAAACCCAAAAGTGTGCAGTCTTATTTTAGCATGAATAAGTGCTTAGGGTACAAATGTATAAAAATATTTAGGTAGATACTTATACACAAATGTTCTTTCAAAGTTATTCTGCCTCTCAGTTCTTATTCAGTACCCGTTTTTAACTAGAATGTGGGAAAACTGCTTATAGTTATCTTCCAGCTCATCCCACTGGAGTAGTTTGAAAGCCACAGAGTTTCTAAAAGGCCTGTTAACTTTTTTCATATGGGAAAAGGCAAGGATGTCCCAGGAGTCAGTGGGACACATTACAAGTAAGCCTGACTCCTTGACTTTGCTGGACATTTAGGCACCAACTCACCTGTACACGGGGTTTTGCCTTAGTATGTTTCGGGCATTTGAGGTACTTTTGATTTGGAAAAAAATAACATAAATAATTCTCCAAGAATCAAAACCTGCACCCTCTTTGGAATTTTTTTTAGAGCTTGTATCAGTCACTGATTAGGAAATAGCAGTGGAGGAGATTGGCCAGCCTTGAAAAAACAACCACATACACACGATTGTGAACCTAGCTTTCCCTTCATTGTGTACGCAAAACACACCACGCAGCTAAAAACAACAGAGCGCCACAGACATACTTCTCCAATAAGCTCTTGGAATTTCCATTAAGACATATTTCTTTTCCTGATCTTTCCAATCTTCTTTCCACTTTAAAAGATCTCTGGAGGTGGCAGGAGTAATCACTGTCAGACTCTCCTAAATGAGCAGCTCCAGGCTTTCAAGGTTTTGCTGAACACAGAAATACACCAACACAAACAGCCCTGGGAACCCAGACAGAACTAAAAGATAGCTCTTCAGCAAAGAAAAAAAGGGCTTTTCAGGAAATACCACACAAGTGTACAAAACAACTTCTACCCAAGATTGTTTGCCCAGACTTAACACTGCGAATAATAAAGTAACAATCAAAATGGAAATGGTATTTTCTGTTCCTGAGAAAAAGAGGTCATTTCTGCTAGTTTTATGACTTCAGGCACATGTTAGTTCAGCCCCCACCTTGGATGGACTGTGCAGCCTGGCACGCGGCATGCCAGCACACAGCAAGGAAGAGGAGTTCTTCCAGTTCCATGTCAGGAGGCTTTCTCCTCCATGTGATTTTACATGGTAAGTCCAGATTGTTCATCAGCCACCCACAGCTGATAGTCACCTTTCCAAAATCGTCTTTAATACTTAATTTTGCACTTTGTAATTTTAAGCCAAGTCCGTGCAGCAGGAGACCATGTGTGAAGAAGATAAAACGGAAAGCTTAACAAAAACCAGCCTCCCCATGTCCACAAGAACTCTTAACCTGAAAGATTCGAAACAATAATGCCTGGCACTTCGGTACAGCTCCAACATCAAAGCGCTTTACAGACCCCACGTACGCTGCAATAAAAGACTCAGGGAATATAAAATGCTCCTCTGTCAGGATGACCGTGTCAGTAATTCCAGCTTAAATACACCATGTCAGAAGACTTCCACCAGCTTCCCTGAGGGCTTAATCCCAATCGCAGATTTCCCTGCAAAAATCTTTCAGACTCCGTACCTAATTGAGCAATTGTTGTGTGCAAAACTTAGCATCACGCAGATTTAGACAGAGCATCCAAACGGACAATGAACATGTGTAATACATACACCCATTTGCAGAAAGCAGCCAGAGACTTACTGAAATTTGCTTCCATGGTAGATGCGAGGGATCTTAGAGAGGGAAAGAGGAGGTGCAGAAGACTTAAATAGAGCAGTGGAAGGAGACACAAAGGAGGAGCAGTTCAGACTTAGGACTGGAGATGCCAATGGAGCAAAAACAGTGGAAATCTGCACGTGCTGGTGCAAATGGTGTGGCACAGGCAGGGTTTGACTCGGGAGCTGGGGCACAGCTGGTAAGAGAAAAGATAGAGTCCAACACTCAAAGAAAGTTATTTTTAATAGTTGCATCCATGATTGGATGGAGATTAAGAAATTTATTTCAAATAAATTTTTAGCATGTAAATTACATTTTACTGCATTTTGCTTTTTAAACAAACTTGTTTAAAATTTAATAAGAACCAATGACTTTCCTGAATATCTGAATTTTTTCTAATTTATTAAAATAATTTATATAAGAAATATTGCATTACTGAATCATGCTGTGAAGTTTAATAAGTTAAAAGGTGATGATTTTATATGAATAAGAGCTGTAGCTGTGGATGTCAATTCAAGTTTTATAAATAATGCAGCTAATAGTACTGTGACAGAAGTATCTGAGCGAACTCCTGCTCTATTTTAAGTACTTTTCTACCACAAATGCAAGTATTTTTTATTTTGAGCATGAAAACAAGGAAGTTTTGTCCTAACTAATTTTCAGTTTCCATTTTCTTAGGAGATATACAGAAAGATTTTATTTAAAGTAGCTGAAAGTTAGAAACACAATGTGAATCTAAACCCAGTATTCTTTATCTTCCTCTTCTCACCTACAAACGAAAACTGGCAGAGAGTATAAGAGGCCGGTGCTAAAGGATTCAGTATGGACCACATGTTCTGAAGGTCTTAGATATCCAAAGATGCTGACAGGTTCTTCGGTGCTATTGAAAATCCCCCTAAACACCAAGTCTCCTACAGTCATTACATTATTATTTGTCTGGGAAGAAAACCATGAATTTTTGTACTGGACATCAGAAATACCTTTTTTTCCTTCTTCTTCTTTTCAGGAAAATAACAAATGCAACAAAAAATTAAGATTGAAATTAATTCCCTCAAGTTTTTTCCTCATCTACTGTAAGCGTAAGGTCAAGCAAGGATGTAGGATCTCTCTGATTTTAATGAATTCACTTTGGACTGAAGTAGACTTAACATGCCCCCTTTGTTTTCCTACTTCTGTTAAAACCCATGAAAACTTAATGACTATTAGACCTAACAGTACTCTAGAAACATCTATGTTTCCAAGAGATCTCTCTTTGAATCTCACTCTCCTCATCCCAAGCCGGGCCGACTTACCACTCATTGCTAGCACCTGCCTTGGAGTCCCCTCTGCCTAGCCCTGTCTTCCTCCCTCCTGAGGTCTTCTTCCTGCCAGGGCTGCTGTGTCCCAGCACCTCCCCATCTTTGCCCAGGTGACTGCCAGTCAAATAAACCAAGACTCCAGCAGCCCCGTGCTGCCAAGATGTAGTATTTCCTGTGACTTTTCTGCACCCTGACGGCACGTACAACCAATGGGCCAAATCACTACTACTGCGGCAAAGCAGAGCAACACTAAATCCAGTTAAAACACCAGCCTTTAGGGGTATATCCATCCCTCCCTTTTAACAAAATGGGACCTCAGTGCTGTCCTCACTCTACTTTGTACTCAGAAATTTCTCAATCACTGGTTCTGCCACAGACTGCAAATGCTGTATAAACTCACAACGTACTGTTAATGTCCCCCACTCTTCAATTAAATCCATTCATAACAGGACACAACACATTTCTGCTAAATTTCATTTAAAAAGTAATGCAATGAAACCAGTGAAAACCAAACTCAATATCTATGTTTAGAGAAAGGCAACGTGGTTTTATTTATACTGAGGAACAGTGACTCGGTTGGATCACAGTATCAGAAGGTTATGTTTAGGGAACAGGCGTCAACTACAGCATCAGGCAGAAAGCTGTACAATTGAAATCTGAGAGGAAGATCTGTGCAGCTTGTCAGCACTGACCAGCACATTTTGGTATTCTCCTACAGCATATTTGAAAACAGTAAGTCGATTTCCTAATATAATAGTATTCCTATTTACAGAATTTTAAAATATTAGAAGCTTGTCATAGAATTAACCTGTACTTCCAGAACTTCCTTTTACCAAGCATAAGAACCACAAATAAAAATATGAATTGCCGTCCCCTCCTTTCCATATTCTGAAAAGCACTTAAATCAAGAATTTCCTAAATTTTTAATGCATCTTTTTAATTTCTGATTTCAAGAAAGAGTAACAAAGCTCTGAGTGTTGACACTAAGTGAAATCTTTGTTTGCTTCACACGACCTGTCTTATGACTTGCATGGGTGTAGTAATCTTTCTATACTCAGATCAAGAGCAATGTCCAAACATTGTTTTAACCTTGAAGCTATGGAAAATCAAAAAGCTCATGTCCTCTTTCCAGCGGTTAAAAGCATCTGTCCTACTATCGGATTACAAGATGCTAAACAATAAAAATCACACATTTTTAACATCTGGTCTCCGCTTATCACTACATTAGAATTACAAGATGGTTTTAGCAGGTAAAAAAAGATGATCTCAAAATCCTGAAGATAAGCAAACCCTCCTTTCACTGTACAGACCTCTGGCACGAGAAGAGAGTAACATTAAAATTATATACGTAACGAAGGGGATTAGAAGATGGTTAAAATATAAATAGTGTTCAGACTTCATAACATTTACCTAAGTGCTCATAATAATAATAATATTAGATAATATAAAACTTCTGCCTTTTTTGTGTGATTGCTCAAATTTTCTTAAAAAATAGCTGAAGCTTTTTCATAAAATCATTGCAAAGAAGTTTGTTTCAGTGAGGAGGTATAAATATGACAAAATACAACCTGCTCATCTGTCTTCTAGGAGGTGATAGGTGATATTTCTTAATTCAGTTATGGAAGAGAAGTGTACTATTTACCTTATTTAAAACTCATAATTAGATTTTGACTAAACAGCCTAAGACTTGAAATGTAGCACTCAGACACCCATAACTTTTAAAAACATTCCTTTAAAATATTTTCAATCAAACTTAGTAAAGACTATTTTCCTTAATAATGAGTGGATCTCCACAATCAATGCTTATTGCCTATGTTTGTTTGGCCAAATTCATATAATTTAATGCAGTTTCTGCATGAAACTGGCTTGTCAGAAAAGTTCAGCTAGAAAGCCGAATCTCAGCATTTCATTTCCAAAAGCCCAAGCTCCTGTGTCAGACAGAAGGTCTGAAGCAAATCTGAAGAGTTCTGTTTATAATAAATGGAGGCAACCAATAAATATTACTGCAGCTACTCAATTGTGTGACTGGAATGTCAAACTTCACGGAATACTGGTAGTTAAATTGCCTCACTGAACAGAAATTATGTGGATTTGAAAGGATTATAAAAGGATAAATTATCCCAGCTGTTCTTATTCTCTTAAGTCACTTTTATTAAAATAGTTGCTGGAGGCATTGTTGTCCTGATGCTTAATTTTCACAGACACTTTACAGCCACGTATAACAGCAGAGCTCTTACTGGGTGGATATTGTTTACATATGGCAGCAAATACAGCCAATCAGTATTATATTTTTTTTCTCTTTCTCAGGTATCAAATCAAGGGGTTACTGGTCTTAAAGAAGATTTTTAAAAAGATATATTATTGGTGAATAGGCATGCAACTGATTTCTGTCCTGTTTGAGGGTCAATGTAACTGTACTGATTGCTAGTTATTATGTACTTGCAATGTTAAGCTTTTTATTACTTTAGTTCATCTATTTAAACTGAGAGTTTCATTAACACCACTAGAAATGAACTCCTGAAAAAAGGGCAGGAGCAGAAGTGAGAGAGGTGCCGATGCTCTGACCTCCAGCACTAGCACACACACAAGGAAAAAACGGTGATACCTTGTGACGCTACATACACTTGCATTTCCTCCCTTACACCATTCTCTAGGTAAAACTGCGTTCTGAATTTCTATTGGATAGAAAAAAGAAAAAGAAGCAGCGAGATAAAGAACTTTTCTTTTTTTTTTTCCTCTTATGAGTTTGTGCGAAAGCTCATTACCATCTACCAGCTATTTTTGTAGGGAATAAACTAGGGATGCTCTCCAGTTCCTAAAGTTAAACTCTACCTGGTATTAATCAGGATTACCTGGAACAAGATCTCATCACAAATAACAGCTGAAAGAACAAAAATTAGCTGCTTTCTCATTAGTGGAGAAAGCCGCTGCCAGCTGAGTTTGAAACAGGTGAGCATGTGCCTGCACTGTTCCACCTCTTGGGTTGACAAACAGCTTTTCCATCTCCAAATCAGATGCTGCATCTAATTTGCCGTAACACCAAATTCATTCAAGCGTGTGCACGCATGCGCGTACACCTGCATGTGGAGATTTTCTTTTAAACCTGAACAGCTAGATACACTCTGTATTAAGAGAGCATTTAACGATGCTTACTGATTTTAAGAAGTGCCCAGCAATCCTGAAGAGTGAAACAGTCTTGCTTTTCCTTCTCTGATAAGGTAAGAGACTATACTTTAAAGTGAGAATCATAACAAAAATATATTGTGTATTCACTACTACATTAAAAAAATACATGCTTCAACACACAGCAGCATGGCGAGGTTGTAGTGGGAGAGACAGGATAAAAACACCCCCTCCTTCTCAGTTTAGATCTTTTGTTATATTAACCACATTCATTACATATTCAAGGGAATTTTAATGGATGCCAGACCAAGAGAAATAACTTCAATTACTTTAATTAGTTTTCCTTCAAAACTACATATAAAAATGACAAATAGGAATGATGAAACTGATTTCCATATACTTGCCTCTTAGTCCTCAAATGAGAGTGGGTTTTTCTCTCTCTCCATTTTCTTTTTCCTTTTTTTTTTGGGGGGGGGGGTTTG